>APFE030359123.1:6346-31007 GCA_000404065.3 Pinus taeda
TTGATAAGTCCAAAAGGCATTTTTTGGTAAGCATAAGTTCCCCATTTAGTTCTGAAGGTAGTTTTAAGCCTGTCATCAGGATGGACCAAAATCTGGTTATATCCTTAAAAACCATCTAAAAAGGACATTAACTCAGAACCAGCTATTGAATGGAGTATCTGCTCCATTGTAGGTAAAGGGAAATTATCATTTTGGCTTGCTTTATTAAGATTTCTGAAAACTATGCAAATCCATGTCGCCATTTTTCTTTCTAACATGCACCATATTGGAGACCCAGTTTGAATGTCTGACAGGAAAAATGGTCTTAGCCTTCAAGAGTTTGTTTAGTTCGTTTTTTATTTGACTCTCTAGCTTAGGATGGATTTTCCTTAACTTCTGTTGGACTGGTTTTTGTTCAGAAAGCATTGGAATAGTATGTTGAATGATCGATGCATCATATGTTTTCAAATCATCATATTTCCAAGCGAAGACATATTTATTTTTTCGTAATAACCTAATGAATGTTGTTCTTTCTTCCAAAGAAAGTCCTAATCCCAAATTGATGTTTTGAGGGTTTTCCTCAGTACCTAGGTTTATCAATTCAAATCTTAAAGTGGAAATCTGGAGCTTTGAATTGGTCACCTGTTTAAACATGTCTTTAATATCATAAAGCTAGAACAGAGAATTGTCTTTATGTAGTTGTTGTTGGCGAACTAGAAGAAAGGAAGAAGCGGTAGGTCCAGCAGGACAGGAGGAAGCTGAAGGTCCAACAGGACAAGAGGAAGCCGAAGGTCCAACAGGATAGGAGGAAGCCGAAGGTCCAGCAGGACAGGAGGAAGCTGAAGGATGAGAAACTCTGTTGATTGGATTCACCTTTGAAAAGCTCAGACCTGTTTTGGGTTAATCAGGTACATAACGCAACCGGAAGAATAATTTTTTGAAGGGATAAATAAAGTTTCATCTAACATAGCTTGAAGGGAACAGTAACCAACACCAGCATTGAAGCATATGTGAACTTGTTTTCTGGAAGTAAGAGATAGCTAGAACAGTGAGAAGCAGACAAACCTGAAGCATTTACAGTGACAATGTGAACAGAGGCCTGAAACTGAGAGTTGATTCTTGTGCAGAGCTTAGTGCAGTTAATAGTAGACTCACTAAAGTTGTGTGGAGAAATTATCAAAGATCATGATGGAAATTTGATATCATCATGAGATAACTTTTGAAGACTCTGTGTGGACAGTATGAAGAGTTGTAAAGACTTCTTCATATGAAGACTGGTTTCCATTGATGTTGTAGCATGGACACTACAGTGAAGGTGTAAACAAACTGAATTCAGTAAAGAAGAGTTTTGGGAGCAAAGAATCACTATCAAACATGCCTTGACAAGATTAGGTTAGAGCCCTTGGGGTTGGAGCCTCAAAATTGGAAGGATTGGTGTCCTTGCGATTGGTGCCTTTGAAGTGGAAGCATTGGTGTCCTTGGAGTTAGTGAGCTATATCCAAGGTTGGTGTCTTGACAGCAGAGGGTTGGATCCCTTGAGGTTGGTGCCTCAAAATTTAAAGGATTGGTGTCCTGGGAGTTGGTGCTCCTAAGTCCAAGGTTGGTGCCTTGATAAAACAGAGTTGGTGCTCTGGAGGTTGGAGCCTCACAAAAGTCCAAGTTGGTGCTTGGAAACAGATTGGAACCATATATATATATATATTGTATCTATTTTATAGCAAAGATTATATTAATAAAAGAATTTATTCTTGTTGTTCATCTTGTGTTCTGAATATAAATGTTTTGACTGGAAAAAATAACAATTTAAAAGAAATATTGATTCATCCCCCTCTCAGTATTTCCAACAATTGGTATCAGAGCCAGTACCTTCATTCAAATCCTAACTGGTTGAAGGTTGATCTTTAGAACACAAACGCTAAAGTCAAGGAAGAAAGTCTCCAATCCTCCTAAGGATGTGTCTCCCTCTACCACTAAAATAGAAGACAATCAATTTGAGGAGGCTCCATGGTTCAATGGTGACTTTAATATGTGGGAAGCAAGAATGAGGAATTTCTTAAAGACTCAAGGCATTGAAATCTGGAAATCAGTAATTGTTGATAGCATGATGGATGGAGAATCCAAGGAGTACAATGCAAATGCACTGAATACAATCTTGAATGGGCTACTTGATTCTATAAAGAACAACTTAAGAAAATGTTCATCAGCAAAGGGTATATGGGAGAAACTTCATGACCTTCACTCAAAAGGAGCATTGACCATGACCATTAGTCAAGAATATGATGGGAACCAAGAAGAAAATCCAGATCCCACCATAGAAGCTGAAAATGAGAATGATGACATCAAGGCTAAAGAAGACCTAGAAGATGAAGAGAATGAAAAAGATTTTTTACAAGATCTCCTCACTCAACTTACGGCTACCATGGAAGAGATGATCAATTTGAAAAAGGAAAACAAGGAACTTAAGAAGAAAGCACAAGGAACTGAGAAGACAATGGAAACATTGGCAATCATAGAAGAACAGGTCGATGAAGTAGAAAAGGAGAGAAACACCATGATATGTCAACTAAAAGCAAAGGATGAAGAAATCTTCAAATGAAAATCGAACATCAAACTTCTCAAGGCCGAAACCCATAAAGCTACAAGGATCAAGGGAGAAATGGAGAGTAGTCTAGCAAAGGAAAATGAAGTCAGATATCATGTCCCTTAAAATAGAAGCAAATGAAGTTGCTCATGTCAAGGAAGAAACTGAGAAACAACTTGCTAAGAAGAATAATGATTGTGAAAGATTGGAAGAAGAGATTGTCTTCCTCAAGAAAAAGGTTGAAGGGATGGACAAAACCTTGAAGAGCTCTCAAGCCTTGGATGACATGCTCAGCCATCAAATATGTCCATTTGATAAATTAGGTCTCAGGTATGCAGGTCAATCCTCAAACAAGAATGATAATGCTTCAAACAAAATGGATGTGAAGAAGCTAGAAAGAAATGGTGATGCTCCCAATTCTAGCAAAGGCAAGGAGAAAGTCAAGACAACAACCCACTCCAAGAAGAAATGTAGATGATGTTAAGGATGCTAGAAGCAATGGTTATCATCAAAGGATCTCAAGACAGGAAGACTTTAGAATTACATCAAGGAAATCTCGACCTCCCAGGTACCAAAGTTTATTTCTTGGTTATCGTTATTCTTGTACAAACTTTGGTCACATGGAAAAATATTGTAAAGCATATCATAAAGATAGATTTTATGGTCCCCAACCATACCATAAAGATTGATATTATGGTTCCCAACAATCTCCAAGGAACAATTTTGAAGGAAGAAATCGTGAATTCTTATTCATGAACAATGGAGAATGCTTCAAGTGTCATAACATTGGTCATATGGTACGTGATTGTAGCTTAAATTGGGCTCTTACGCAAGCTAGAACCATGCAAAAGAAGAAAGTTACACAAGTATGGAGAAGGAAGCTAATACAATCTGAAAGTCCCTTAAAATCTCCAGCCAACAACACATGTTGTTGACCTGATCTTTGACAATCTGAGAATTTGATGGGAAGACTCTGCCAAAAGAGATGATGCATATAGTTAGGGGGAGCCTATGATTCTTGATCATTATTGCAGAAGCTATTCGTGAGAGGGTCCTTATAAAATCCTTGTTGAGCTATATTAACTATCATTCTTTGATAAAGATCATTTCTCAGGAGTACTCCGTTGAAGAACATGATCTTGTAACCATTATTTGGACTGTTGTTGAAGCTACTTTCCACTTGATCACTAAGCAGAAACTGGAGCAGCAGAGAAGGTCATCCAATGCTAGAGAAATAGCGCAAATAACTATGTTGTTGATATTACAGATGTTAAATGTTTTGACTCAAGGATTGGACGTGAGAACATGTAGATTATGGACACAAATAGAGGCAACCTTCAAACAAACAGATGCATCTGGGAATGAAGCTTGAAGTAAGAGCAGCTGGTAGCATAAAACAAAACTGAAGCATTGCAAAAAGATGCAAATCAGCAAAAAAGAATTTGAAAGTCAGTCATAGTTTGGATCTCAAAATTTGCTAGTGGAGATAACTTGCAGAGACTTTTACAAGAACTCAAGGAAAAGATGGCTCATTAAAATACTATAGAAAGGAGAATGTTGTGAGAAGCACAGAGATACAAAGGAACTTGGATGTGAAGAAAGATAGCAATTTCAGTGGCATTTTTTTTTCTTTTGATTCAAACTATGAAGGCCTCTTAATTCTGACTGTGGAAACAACAGAATATGGATTGATGCATAAAAACTTGGACTTGAACATTTGGTGTGTGGCTATTTGCAATCTATTTGAAAGCATTGAAGTGAAGCATCTTTAAGCATTCTTGAAGCCATGATAAAGTATTTCTGAGACATGAAGAGGGGATAATGTGCTAATTGATGATAAAGCATCAATCCTTCTATCTTGAGTAAAAAGAAGAGCACTATTACAGGGGGAGTAACATACCCATAAAGATCTACTATTCGTAAAGAACAGAAGCAGTTTGATAGAGGGATTCCCTAAGCACTCCATTGCCATTGATGTCAAAGGGGGAGAGAAGAATAATATTGCCATCAATAACAAAGGGGGAGATTGTTGACCTAGATTGTCATTGATGTCAATATGGAAATATTCTAGGATACTAAATGATGATATGACGCCAAGGAGAAGTAGAGCAGATCCGTGAAGAAACAGGAGAAAGAAGCCATGAGGAGAAATCAAAGGAAAGCCAAGAAAATCAAGCCATTGGAGAGAATATTGAAAGTCATAGGAGCTATCAGTGCAGAGCTATCAAAGCAGAGAAGAGGTATTGGAGCCGTATTGGAAGCCATAGAAAATCCAAATAAGTGTAAGAGCCAGAGATTGAGGAGGAGCCATATCGGGAGTACCGCGTGTAATGTATGCCTAAAAAGAATAGAGAGGAGAAGAAGAGACAGAGGAATCATAATGGGTCTTGGAATATGAAGATTGAATGCACAGGAATCGTTGGATCTTGGAGATCAACAGACGAGATTGTTTGTAATGAGCTGCTAGGATTAAGTCACGCAACGTAAAGTCAAAGAAATGAAAAACGAAGATTAATTTAAGTATTAGAAGATGAGGAAATTGGAGGAGTCATCACAACCATCGATGGTAGAAGATCTATGGTCATCAGGCACTAAATAGCTCGGGTGTTAGTCAAAGAGAAAGCCGGGTTTATAAACGGAAATGGTTTATCGGGTTGAGAATAAGTGGTAAGTGGTAATAGGAGGGAGTCACCCGATTCCAATAAGAAATTGACACATCGCACATCGGAGGAGAGAGGAAACTGCTTTATCGGGTGGGTAATCCTCGTGCATGTAGCTCACCCGATATCGTTGTCGAGCGTTGGATCAATTGCAATTTTGATCTACGGTGTAGGATCACTAAGCAGCTTTCTTGTTCAGGTGTAATATCAACCGTCGGATGGGATGGTAAGATCTACGGTGGAGGATTGATCCGAAAAAGGCAAACATCGGAAAATGTGCAAAGGCTGTAAAAAGGCAGAAAAGGTAAGTTATGCATGATTATTGTGTATTTCTATTATATAAACATTATAATAGAAATAGCACAGATATAAGGACTTCATGTGGTTAAATTCTATATAACCAATGTTATAGAGTGGGAAGGTTATACCTATATGCAAACCCACTGCACCATTATAAACTATCCTATTGTGATATCGCATCCACCCATCGGAACTCTCACAGTGCAAGTTATAAAGGGTTGTCACCCCTGAACCACCAATTGCGATATGTATGCGGACCCGCTGCAACATTACAATACGACCTATTGAAATATCGCATCCATTGAATCGCAATGTTCAAAAGAATTGACACCGTCGGATTGTCAATTGCGATATATATTATGGACCCAAATGCACCATTTAACATGACCTAATGTAATATCGTGTCTGTTGTATCGCTAGTCTCAAAGGGATGTCAAACCACCGATTGCGATTGTGATTATGACGTGGCATATGGGACCTCCCTGTTGGTATAGTCTCTCCAATGAAATCCTATGTAAATAATGAAGTCTAATTTGTGAATATTATTAAAGGAAAAAGGACCTCTCTAATATTTTTTAATAAGCAACATTTCATTGTATTTTGGCCTCTCTTCCTCCTAAACGTGTCCTATGAGTATTGGAACACTCGAATAGATAGAGGAAGCCATGGATCGGGAAGCCAAAGTGTCAAGCAAGCATAGATGGTCGAGCGAGTGCAGAGGAAGCTAAAGTGACCAGAGGAGGGAAGCCAGAAGGTCGAACAAGCGTTGAGGAAGCTGAAGCTCAAGCAAGCGAAAGGGAAGCCAAAGGTCAGGCATATCAAGATAAGAAAACAAAGAATTGTCTTTATGCAGTTGTTGTTGGCGAGCTGGAAGAAAGGAAGAAGTGGTAGGTCCAGCAGGACAGGAGGAAGTCAAAGGTCCAACAGGACAAGAGGAATCCGAAGGTCCAGCAGGATAGGAGGAAGCTGAAGGACAAGAAACTCTGTTGATTGGATTCACCTTTGAAAAGCTCAGACCAGTGTTGGGTTAATCAAGTGCATAATGCAACCTGAAGAACAATTCTGTGAAGGGATAAATAAAGTTTCATCTAACATAATTTGAAGGGAATAATAACCAACACCAGCATTGAAGCATATGTGAATTTGTTTTTTGGGAAGTAAGAGATAGCTAGAATAGTGAGAAGCAGTCAAGCCTGAAGCATTTACAGTGACAGTGAGAACAGAGGCCTGAAATTGAGAGTTGATTCTTGTGCAAAGCTTAGTGCAGCTAATAGTAGACTCACTAAAGTTGTGTGGAGAAATTATTAGAGATCATGATGGCAAGTATGAAGTATGAAGAGTTGTAAAGACTTCTTCATATGAAGACTAGTTGCCATTGATGTTGTAGCATGGAGACTACAGTGAAGGTGTAAACAGATGGAATTTAGTAAAGAAGAGTTTTGGGAGCAGAGAATCACTATCAAACATGCCTTGAAAAGATTGGGTCGAAGCCATTAGGGTTGGAGCCTTAGAATTGGAAGGATTAGTGTCCTTGGGGTTGGTGCCTCAGAAGTGGAAGGATTGGTGTCCTTGGAGTTGGTGCTCCTATATCCAAGGTCGGTGCCTTGACAGCAGAGGGTTGGAGCCCTTGAGGTTGGTGCCTCAGAACTGAAAGGATAGGTGTCCTGGGAGTTGGTGCTCCTAAGTCCAAGGTTGGTTCCTTGACAAAACAAAGTTGGTGCTCTAGAGGTTGGAGCCTCACAAAAGTCCAAGTTGGTGCTTGGCAACAGATTGGAACCATATATATATTGTATCTATTTTATTGCAAATATTATATTAATAAAATCATGTATTCTTGTTGTTCATCTTGTGTTCTGAATATAAATGTTTTGACTGGAAAAAATAACAATTGAAAAGAAATATTGATTCACGCCCCCCCCCCCCCCCAGTATTCCAATAGGTCGTTGGATTTTGAAGCGGGTGATCAGAGGCTTGTCGCGCGATCAAGATGCATGGAAGGAAATCGGGCAGAGATTAGCGAGGCCCGGGGGATAAATTTCAAATGATTTGTAATTATTTAATGAATAAAGTGCGGGTTAAAAGTATAATGTGCGGGTTCAATATAGTGTGACCAAGGTTAAAATGCAGCGTGGTTTGTTAACCGCACCAAGGGGGTGGGTTAAAAGGTTTTATATATCAGGAAAATGTGAATATAGCGAAGTTAATTAAAATAAAGCGGGAGAGAAAAAACTTAGGATAAAGGGGTTTTATGGGAAAAACATGAATGGCGGAATTTAATTAAATAAAGCGGAGGGAGGAATAAAATTTAGGATAAGGGGTATTTATGGATTTTTTAGGAAAAATTGGGAATTAAAGGGGAAAGGGTTTCACACTAGGAAAATGGGGTTTTTGGGTAGGGGAATGACCTTTGGAGGGTAATTTGCTAGGAAAATGTGTGAAACCAAAGGGCAAGGGTGAAAATGAAAGGAAAAGGGTATTTTCATAAGAAATGATGGGATAATGGGAAATTAGTAAGTATGTGTCGGGGATGAAATGAAATGAGGGGAAGTTAATTAAATCAGCTTGTGAACATCCTTTCACTTTCATAACTACTCTGCAACCTTGTACTTCTGCAACCTTTCTTCTACCTACCCTTTACTTACCCTAACATTTTTTCTTCACTTAGTTGGCTGCATTTAAGCTAGCAACCCAATATTCTATTCATGAATAATCTACCCCTATACCTTATTCTTTCCATTGGCTCAGATTAAACTGTTGAGCCAATTTTATTTTCTACCTATGGTAATCAATTTAAAACAAATCCAATTATGATTAAAATATATAATTGGATTAAATAAACTACTGTGGCATCTACACAAATTACACACAACTATTATTTTCAAAAGTGAATTAGAGTAAAAGTAGTGGCATTTAGATTTGCAACACTTTCAGAGTTTATTACATTTTGCTTTTCTCTCTAACCTAAAATTTTATTTTTTCCTTCATTTTTTAAGACATCTATTCTAACATTTTCTTTGATTTGGACATATTTATCAAAATATTTCCTAACATTTTTATTCAGTATTCTTTTTGTCCATATCCTAGCTTAACATTTTTTGAAAAATATTTTCATTTTTTGGACTAATTTATTTTAACTTACAAAAACCAAAAAATGCTACAACAGTTATGACATTCAAAAAGAAATAATTTAGGGTTATTGTGCCATTGGACCTAGCCGAAGGTGTGTGATATACTAAACTAGTCTGCGATTATGAGGAGGACGACGATATTGTGCAAATTTATAAGCTGATTGCGCAAGATGAAGATTGGATCAACCCTACGGCGAATGGACGAATTACGTGGGAGAAGGATAGGTCCTGTAATTCAGATTCAGATGAGGAGCTCGAACAGTAGCAAAACAGGTTGCATAAGGTATCTTCACTATGATGCAATAGGCTTACAAAGTCACTTCGATGTATATCCACTGAGGTACGCAACTTACCACATTATGATGGTTTAGAAGATGTCAATTTATTTCTGGATAAATTTGAAAGGGATGTACCGGAGGAACATGCGGTCCAAGCACTAGACCTCATGCTGAGAGCTAGGCTTGCTAGATGGTGGGGTATGCATAAGAACAACTTTGTAGACTGGAAGGAATACCGATGGATGATGAAGCTACAATTTGTGTATGCCAATACCAGCATTACAGAGAAATACACAGGGAAGGATGATCTGTGCAAGTATCTGGCTCGATGGAAGAAAGCATGGAGAGAAGAACCTCAAACATAATGGTTTCATATATTCTGCCACACTTTGGATATGATTTCGATGAACTAGTATCCAAAAACGGAGCTGCGACATGGAACTGCAGAATGGCATGTTTTGAAAGAAAGTTTTTTGTTAACTGTTAGCTTTGAATATGAATTTGAATGCATTTATGAAGCATTATAGGAGATCAAAGCTACAATATTCAGAATGCCTGAAGAACTTGTTACATGGGTACAACCAAATTGGAGTATGCAATTGAGCCATGTGCTCGAATGCTACAATGTAACCACTGAGGAAGGTGAGGGAGATCCTAGGAAAATCAATATTCTTATGTCGAAAGGAGAATGTCAAGTCGCAGGGCCTAAGGTCGAAGTACCATATATCTCATAGCCTTTGAAGACCAAGCGGGTGAATATTAGATCAGAAGCGCAGTTGAATTTTGTAAACATTTGCAACTACTCAGATGAAGTTAGAGTGGACAAAGTCGCAGAGCTACTACGGGATTATCAGGAGTTGTTTCCCACCAAGTTCTCTGATCTGAAGGGGATAGTAGGGGATCTTGGTGTCATGAAGATCACTTTAAATCCATATGTGAAGCTAGTAAAGTAGTGCCCCTACCAATTGAATCCTAAATATAAAGAAAAGATACGCCAAAATTAAATAAGATGCTTGCACCTAGGATTATTGAACATGTCAAAGAATCAGACTAGGTTAGTTGCATGGTGGTTCAGGAAAAGAAAACGCAGGGTGAAATTCAGATATTTGTAGACTTGAATAAGTTGAATGATTTTTATGTCCATGATCCATTTCCTATGTCATTCATAGCGAAGTACTGGAAAATGTTGGAGGTCAGGAGGCTTATTCGTTTATTGATGGATTCTCAGGGTACCATCAGATCAAGATCACACCGGAGGATAGAAGTAAGACTACCTTCACTACTGAATGGGATTGTTTCTAGTATACCTTTATTCCTTTCGGACTTAAGAATGCCCCTACAATATTCTCTAGGGTGGTAGTCACAGCCTTCAAGGAGTTCATTCATAAGTTTTTGGAGGTCTACTTCGATGATTGAATGGTGTTTGGGTTAGTTAAAGACATGTTGTCAATTTTCGCCTTATGTTGAATACGTGTTGAAGGTATCATATTTCCCTTAATTTGAAGAAACGTATATTGTGTGTACCATATGGGATACTACTGGGACATGTAGTCTGTAAGCAGGGGTTGATGGTAGACCTATATTAAATTTCAATAATTATTAATCTGGAGTCTCCGAAGAATGTTAAGCAACTACACACTACGTTGGGCCACATAGGGTACTACAAGAAATTTATCAAGGCATATGCGCAGATCACTGTGCCCATGGAAAGCTTGCTGAAAAAGGATGCAACATTTTTTTGGGACAACAACTACCTGAAGAGTTTGGATGTTTTGAAGGAGAAAATGGTCGCCACACCTATTTTATTGTTCCCCAACTAGAAGAAGGAGTTCCATGTACATGTAGATGCATCATTCATAGCACAAAGAGTTGTGCTCACCCAACCAGGTGAAAATGATATCAATCATCCAATAGAATTTGCAAGTAGAAAGTTATTGAAGGTGGAAAATAATTATTCTACTATAGAACGCGAAGGACTAGAAATGGTGTATGGGCTGCAAAAATTCAAGCACTATTTGTTGGGTGTGCACTTCAAGATGTACATGGACCATTCTTCTTTGAAGTACCTGGTCAACAAGCCTGTGTTGGGGGGGGGATCTGTCGATGGTTTCTTCTCTTTCAGGAATATGATTTTGAAGTAATTATGAAGCCAGGGAGACTGAATGTTGGACCAGATCACCTATTGCGGATTGAGAATGGCGATGAACATACAAATTTGAAGGATTACCTGATGTGCAACTCTTTGTGGTGCAATGTTTCAGATGACCATTTTGCTAACATAATCTAGTTCTTATCCACAAGTATAGCCCCTGAAAGGTATTCCACGCAGCAGAAGAAAGAGATGGTGGTCCAAGCTGCAGATTTCTCTATTATCGATGGACATTTATATAAAATGGGATCCAATGAAATATTGTGAAGTTATGTCCCGGAGTATGAACGACAAATTATCCTCGTTGAAGCACATGGAGGAGTTGCAAGAGGAAATTGTGCAGGAAGAGCCACTACACGGAAGATCATAGGTGCAGGACCATGGTGGTCGAATGTGCATAAGGATGCCAAGGTTTATTGCAAGGCATGTGACATCTGTCAGAGAAATGGGGAGACCGTCGCGAAGGGATGAATTTCCCTTGAACCCACAAGTATCATTATAAGTGTTTGATAAATGGGCGATAGACTTTGACAGGCCAATTCAGCCACTAGGAAAGAAGACTAGAGTTAGATACATCATTACTGCGACTGAATATTTAACAATATGGGTTGAGGTGTAGCCTATAAAGGATTATAGTGCAGCCAAATCTACAAAGTTAACGTTCGAGTATATTTTGTCTCGGTTTGGCTGCCCGAAGATCTTGATGAGCGATAGAGGTTTGCACTTCTTAAATCAGATAGTTTTTGCTCTACTCAAAAAATTCTAGAAGTACCACCAGAAGAGTACGCCATATCATCCTCAAGTGAATGGCACTGTAGAAGCATTTAACAAAATTCTAGAGATTGCCTTAACAAATATTTACAATGCGAAGCGAAATGACTGGGATGTGTGCATACCCATTGTTCTATGGGCATATAGAACTACCTACAAGAAGTTGACAAGACAAACATCATTCAGATTGATCTATCGATAGAAAGTTGTGATGTCAATGGAATACATAGTGCCCAATTTATGGATTTCTACAATTACAAACACGACCGACTGAGATACCATGGAAGAACGCCTCAAGAAGCTCGTTGAGTTGGAGGAAGATCGTTTCTTGGCAGGTTTTCATCAGCAGGTGTAGCAGGACCATGAAAAGGCATGGCATGATTACCATATCAAACAACGCACCCTTAAGAACAATGATTTGGTACTGTTATATGACAATAAGTTCACAAAGTTTCTAGGAAAGTTCCAATGCATTGGTTGGGGTCGTATATTAATAAGGAGATTACAGATGGAGGTGAAATTCAGCTCGCGAAGCTGAATGGGGAATTGTTTCCAGGAAAATTTAGTGGGAATCGATTAAAGTTGTACAGGGGTGATCCTGCCCCTGCACAATGACTATATGGATGCGGGATAGTCTTAGTGTTCCATGCAATTTCAAGGGAACAGGAGACTATAAACTACACTACGAAAAGAAAGGTTGGACGAAGTGATAAGGTTGCGTGACATATCAAGGTAAGGTGTAGAGGAGAACTGTGATGAAGGAGTTGCCCTATGATGGTGTGTCCCACACAGTCGGGTGAAAAAGTGACCACTGGAAGCATTGTAGCTAATTAGATGGTGATTCTTTCATTAAATGGAGCGGGGGGGAGATTTAACATGCATATATTTGGAAATTTTCCACAAAAAATGCAATAATGACATGGAATTGGAGGGAATAGACATATTTTAATTCAAATTAAGTTATAAATATGGCATACCACTCTGCATTCAAACGCTTCACTTCCTGAGAATTTTCCTTAAGCTATTGCATTTGTGTCTAGAACAGTGTTATATGTCTAATAAGAATTGGGAGAACATTCTTGCATAGCCAAAATTTGCAAACTTACCTGATTGGCACTGCAAGGGAATCCTCGAGAGAATGACTACAACGCCATCTGAGACAGAGGTGGCCTAACGTGTACCTATAGGGTTGCCTAATACTACTCCTAAGTCGTTAAGGCCTAATCCATCTTCTTCCACGGTGGGAGATAAGAAGTAGAAGAATCCCTAGCAAGCACTGGTACGATAATCACCGCAGAAAACCAAACAAAAATCTACTAGAAAGGCAAGATGAATAGTTCCAAATAGCTGACGAAGCCCTTGGACCTGGATGAGGAAGAACTGCATGGAGAATTAGAGGAGATTGATGCAGAGGGGGTTGAGCCAATAACTCGACTGTCGCCATATATACCACCTAGAAAATCCATGGTGAAAGTGCCCAAAGACCCAAATTCCGCGAAGTTTATGGTCTGTACGCCTTTGTTGCTAGAGAATATGTTGTTTGAGGGCACGTTGTTGGCTCAGATACAAAACTTGAAAATGGAGGATTGTGACATGGGGGCCCACGAAAATTTTCCATAGTTGGCGCTGAGTAAGTACCTCAAGAAGGTCTACTATGAAGATTCAGACATCACGCGACTTGAACCGATGAACTGGGTGGCTAGAGTTGGGGGTGCGGGGCTCCTAAATATGTTGTGGGTGTCGCACTTTACTTGCACCACTATTAATATAGTTTGTGTATGTCGATTGTTGACACTGGTGCACAATGGGTGCCTCTGGTTGGGAGGGCCCATCCTAATCACTAACATGTTGATCCACCACATAACGTTGTTGCCATCCCAAGGAGTGGACCCTGCGGAGGCTTTCATAGGAAAATCACAAGAAAACAAGTTGGCAGACCAAATGAAGAGTAATTTTGCTCTAGTCAAGAAGTTGCGATATTCCATTCAATCCATATCAGATGGCGCGGTACAGTTTTTTTCATAGATCTTGGCTGGTAAGATCATGAGGAAGTGTCGCGATGATGAAGTGTCGATGCTAGTCATCTCATTGGTTGTGCAGTTCACCAAAGAAGTCTAGTATAACTAGGCTTACTACTCATGAATTCTTAGAGGACTGCATAGAGGCCCAAGATGATGGAAATTCATTCCACTATGTGTGTTTGTAACGATTGATCACATTGGTGGCCTAGAGGACACCTGAAGAAACCATTTCCCTCATTGAGACTCGGATCTACTGGAGGTCGCAAAGTTTGCTTCACTATGGGCTACCAAAGACCTCGCACGAGTGATGGAGACAAAGATATTCTAGGTCTTGTTCGAGTCATAGCTAGGCATGGTGATTAACCAGCGACCAAGGTTATCACCAAGTTCTCATGAGTAGTTTGCTAATGTCACAGACTTCAAGGAAAATTTCCATAATCTGCACATTTGCACAAAGAAAGATGCTCAGGGAATATGGTATAGTTGCCATATTTAGTCGTCGAAGATGATATTATAGTAGTGGTCAATAAGTGGCCAAGCGAATGGCTCACCCCTTCTTATGTCGATGTAGGAATGAGTAAGGTTGTTGAAGGTGAAGTAGCGCAGACCATAGTCACAACAACAGCATAAAATAAGAAGGAAGCACAAAAGACTTCCACTAGAGAGAAGGTCAAGGCAAGAGAAAAGGTCGGGCAACAGAAAGAAGTTGTTGCAAAAGAGAAATAAGTTGTTGAGAAAGAAGCAGATCCCAAGGAAAAAGTAGCAACAAAGGAAAAGACTACGTCGCAGGCCACCATTGAACTTGGTGAGTCAGACACTAAGTGCATGGATGTAGAAACAATAGAGGGAGAAGAGGAAGGGGACGCAAGCTTGGAGTCCCCCTTCATCATCAAGAAGAGGCAGAGAAGGAGCTCAACAGGGCTGCACAAGAAGAAAATATCAGATAAATCCGCGAGCGTGGCGCCTTTGGTCATCACACAGGGGGCCTGGATGAAATTGGAGATGTGGTCCGCAATGCAACAATGGATCTTATGAGCCACTTTGAAGTGCAGTACCTGCAACAACTAGGAAAGTTATAGCAGGGCCTATGGGAATTGTAGGTCCCAATAAGTCTCATTCAAGCGAGTGTGGGAGAGGCGAGCGAGAAGCAAGCGAGAGGGTCAGCCCAAGAAGTAGAACTCACACTGGATCTCTACACAGTGCAGTTTCCCGAGGGATCCCTACATGTCAATTCTATAAAAGGTAGGGCGCATCTACTGCACATGACTAATCTGAGTTTGAATCTGGTCGTGTTTCCCATTCAGACTCTGTATGAGCTACACCAAGGGGTGTCAAACGAACTCTGAATCAGGAAAAAATGCACACTACTGATCATCAATGAGATCAAAACAAATGATCAACAAATCTTTGAGGAAATAGTGCAGGCCCTCAAGGAAAGCGAGGAGGTCACGACGTGAAGTCAGTGTTAGATACATACATGGTGAAGGAAGAATATGAATGATAAGCATTGAGTTGCATATATTATTAACATGATATACATTTATAATACATTGTAGCCACTGTTGGATTCCATATTCCAAGGTCTCTTTGACTCTGGTGGTTATTCACATTCCACACCAACCCATAGAGGATTAGGTGTCGAACATTCCCCCCCTTAATCTGAAGGGGTATGTATGAGTCCAATAAGAGATTTGTAAAACAAAATGTGCAAAAATTCATTGCAGCACTAGGTTGAATGTGCACTCTGAAATGTTGGTATAAGGGGGTGGTTTAAGGATGACCACCAACACTGGAATGCTTATTGCAGTTCCCGAATCTCTTCCAAATCTGGGATGAAGTTGAGGTCTTCTACTAGAGGAAGTGCTCCTCATGTTTTGAAGAGGGAAACCTTCAACCTTGAAAGGGATGTCTCACCCCACATAAAAAGGGATAACCTCAACCTGAAAAGGGAGGTCTCAACCTATGATGGTTTAAGGATGACCACCAACCAAAGGCATGCTCAGGAGCATCTTTGTCTCTGGCTACAACTCTAAATCTAGTATGGAAGGTTATGGCTCAAGCTCGCTTGATGTGGCTTTGAATATTGTAGATGACCATCACTTCCCTCCCATCATATACGAGGTGAGATGATGGAGAAAACTTAACTGCAAGATTTTTCAATACTCTAGAACAACTTCTCACATATGACTGAAATATCTTCTTAGTTGTTGAAGCCCATTGCCAAGAAGCGATCCATCCAAGATGAATGTTTGTTCTTGTAGGAGGATTTTTTTTAAAGCATCTGTTTGAAGAGTGAGTGTTTTTATGGCAGTTCTTAAATGGATGAAGATCAAAACAATGACCTTTCATATGGAAAACTCTTTAACAATGTTGTCATTTCACAATCTGTTGTTGTTGTTGTGGAAGAGGAGCATAATCTGGAACAGGTGAAGGTGAACCCCCATGAAGAAACCCAGCACTCTGAAATTTGATGGGTTTTGAGTAATCTAGAATATGAAAGGACACATCCTTGTCATATCCAAGTCCAGATATGTGCTTGGTATGGACAAGCTCTTCCCAAGGTCTGATGGCCGACTTGGGAAGTGCGGACTGAATTTTTGCATCTGCATGTACAACTACTCCTGAGAGGGGCTCAATGATCTAATCAATTCTGGCTGTTGATGGGGTGCGTCTCAAACAAATAATTTTTTTGAACAAAGACACGTTCAAAATCATGACTCTACTTTGGTAACTCCTCTTGTTGTAGATGTGATTCAAGCTGCAAAAAAATCAATTTTGGCTTGTGGATTTTGCAGACAAGTCTGAATGTCTAAAAGAAAGGATTTTCTAATTTTAATTATGTTGTCAGCAATGGACCTAATTAGAGCTTTCAGTAACTCTAATAAGCCATGAATTTTTTCCATTATTCAACCAACTCAGGTCAATAAATGACCACAGATGTACTTTTCAAGGCAAATAGCTAGCAACTTACAATTTTTAGAATGCTACTAACAAACTTTACAATGACTTGTTATATATATATATATATATATAAATATATATATATAGATATAAAATGAGAAATAACGATGGCATCCAATAGCTCTGACCACACCAACGCATAGGCAATTTGGAAGACAACATTTAATTAACGCAACATCATAATCTTCAATGCATAATTTTAATTAAATTCAAATTTCCAAACTTTTATACTCCTTTGACTAGCGTACATAACCATATGAATCACGCACACAATGTAGAGGGACTAAAAATTAAATGCACTTCAAACAAAAATTACTTGCAGGAATTAGAGGTGTTACCCATAGAGATGAACTGACCAACTTATACCACGACCATGCCAACCATATGCAGCTACATCGTAGGCATCTTATGTTATCTCTTCAATCAACGTTGTATTTATAGTACAATTTTTTTTTCTTCTCAATCTTCTTTCTCTAGAACTGCAAGTGACAGTGCAGCTTCGCTCCAGCTATTTGGAGAACCAACAACAGAGAAAGTTTCGGCAATTGGAATTGGCTTTGGTAGTATTCAAGAAGTATTCACATGTGTGGCGTAAACTTGCATTACTTTCACTGAGTTTAACGGTTTGGCTTCTGTCTACAACAAACCCTTGGTTTATGTCCACTAAAAGAAGCATCCTTTAAAAAATTGTGCCATCACGAGGAACAGTCGCATGATATTCATGGAACAATCGACATGGAGAACCGCATCTTTCATATGGGAGTTACGGCCTTCAAGACATATTACAACCTGCTCATATAAACATATTACTACCTCTCAACATATACCATTTAAGGCTTCAACAAACAATTCAGTTTTTCAACACTCATAGTGGAGGCGTTCATCATTCACCACAGTGGATACTATCGAGCTCTTAAGATGCTGCAAATGGTTTGTATGTAGCGTTCTTGATGAATCGATTTGACAGGAATCGATTTAATGCGTCCACCAAATGGATCTAATGACATTTAAATGGCCTATGAAAATGACGGGCTTATTTTCATTTTGGTTGGGCTTGTCTTCCCGCTATAGTGGTTATAATTCTTCTCCTTCCCTACCTATCCATTATAATTTATTTACCAACTCCAACTCAAGGTGGAAGCAAAAAGAATTAGTGGAGGAGAGATGGGTATCTGGGAAGTCACTATTGAATCTGAATTTGGGTCTAAAGAAGACTGTGAATGCTATGATAGCTCAAGTCACAAATGAGAAATGAAAGGAAAGGGTTTCCCAAGGGCAAATCCAACGTCAAAACCAAGCCCATAGTTACGGCCGATGAATAGTTCGTTTCTCCTTATTTTCAAAAAGAGAACTGAGGCGAGGGCGACTGATTTGAAATCATTATCAAGAACATTTCAATTCTATAATTGAAAGGCCTAACTACAGAAAATTAATGAGCAGACCTTTTAGAGCCAAACTTGTGACTTGAGCTTGACAATTGAAAAGTTGACAGAGTTTGGACAACGCCCACGTCTGGCCACAATATGGAATTCTCACCACAACGTGGAATTCCAAAGACACAAAGGAAATTGGAAATCACACAATGTAGAGAAAATAGAGGAGGAGACAATTGTAACATTTAACTTTATGGTACCGACAATTAAGGTCAATAAACACTCATTTTCTCAAAAAGCAGTAAGATCAAATGAACAGTTGGGTGCATATCTGAGCGGAAGTCGAGACAGAGATAAAGTAGATTCCTTTCTACCTGACACAATTAGCACAGTAGAAAGTTATGTTAGGGCATAATATCTCAGGAAACAATTGCTACATACGAGGCTAAGGAATGATGAAGTTGAGGAGGATAGGTAGGTTAGATGGAAAAACCCACATACAAAGATAGGCCAACCATTGGCTCAAGTTGGAGCAGGTAGGAGATCTCCTGCAGCTCTGATACCATGTTAGACACATACATGGTGAAGGTAGAATATAAATGATAAGCATTGAGTTGCATATATTATTGACATCATATACATTTATAGTACATTGGAGTGACCGTTGGATTCCATATTCCAAGGTCTCTTGGACTCCGTTGGCTGTTCACATTCCACACCAACCCATAGAGGCTAAGGTATCCAATAGTCAGCAGTTGGAGGTTGTCGTTTCTCAGGCCTATAGTGATCTTCTCGAGCTCTAGGTTCTAGCAGAATTGGACCCTTTAGAGAAGATCCAAAAGATAGATGTCGCAAAAAAGGAGTCATGAGTAGAAATTAGAAAAGTTAGGTTCGAGCTGCAGCTGCAAATCTTGGAGCTGCAACTTAAGCTGCAGCCCACTACCCCTCTAGAAGTCCGAGAGCAATGCGAAGCTACTATTAAAGAAGAGATGGACACTTTGGAAGCTGCAGTCACGGGATGCACTCGGTTGTTTGAACAAGCCATGGAATTATGGACCTCGTTGTGTGAGTATCCAACTCTACAGAAGATTAAAGTGGACATCATAGAGAAGCAGAGACAGTTTGATGAAATCAGGTCGATATGACAAACCTTAGCTCCAATGCAAAGGTTCACCAGCTTATAGGAAGGCAAGCTTATCTACAGCAAAATTGATGAGTTGTGTCGCAAGGAAGCCATCATATCTTGAAGGATGCAACCTTCGGCAGATGAGGCTAGTTAGTTGATGTTGTAAGTGAAGGCCATGTAGCGGACACAAACAAAAATGGGCCTTGGAGTTGAAGGCCCAACCACAGAAAAATTAGTTGAAGAATTTCGTCAGGCCACTCTGCAGGAGACAATAGACCTACAAGTTTTGAATATTGAATTCAATGAGTTGCAGGCGAAGATTGAGGTGCCACTAGCAGTCGTGACTCGAGATCGAGTCATGAATTTTTGTTGGGGCCCTGTTGGGACAACAACAAGGTCCCCTGGGGTCAATTTCGTAATCATTTTTGTTATCTCTATAAAGTTTCTGCATTTTGAGGAAAAGGATCGCAAAGGTCGTAGGAGTCAAAGGGGCTTTAGGAAGGTTAAAGCCCATTAGTTTGTTAGGAGTTAAAGATGTTTTGTGACCCACCAATTGTTCATGAACCATGGTATTGTAATGAAAGAAGCTATATAAATAAGTCTTAGCGAGTCATAGGAAGTCAGAAAAGCATTGAATATCTACGTATGGAAAAATAGTCTAAGGCAAAAGAGCCTTTTTTTGTACTTAGGTGAAGGGGAAGGCTCCTGTAGTTGTGTGCGTAGAGACCTTGGTAAGTCCACAGTTGAGTGTGCATGCCCCTGCAGCCGTGTGTGTAGGGAAGAAAGGGTTTGTAATAGAAGGATTGAATATAATAAAGACTATTTAGGAACCATATCTTTGTATCTGTGACTTTATGTTTACTTATGCATTTCCTGTGTATTCTCTTTGTTTTCTGTAATTATATTAAGAAACGCTTAATTGTTGTGTGAAAGTAATAGATCTGTTAGTTTACTTGATAATATGAATGTTTAAATCAATTGGCACAGAGTTATAAGTTGTTACCTGTAGGTTATCTTAATTTCCACATTTCAAGGGTTAGGGTTCATGAAGGTTGGGATAAATCCCTATAAGTAACAAAATCCCATCACACAGACTTGGATGCAGAAACCTGGTTCTGTCATCACCCAATACTGCTTCGGGTGAGACTGCAACCTGCGCTATGCAGGTTGTTGCCGAAAGGGCCAAAAGTGAAGGGTTTTTTGGTTGGCATAGCGAACTCTTAACCTGGGTCTAGACCCCCTTAAGCCAATAGTGGATCTGTCAAAGATCCAATTCATTAGTATGGCCCAACTCCAACCACTCTAAAAGAGATTCACATCTTTTTGGGCCTTCCCAATTTTTATCAAAGGTTTGTGTTGGGATTCTCTCATATCACTTGGCATTTGAGTCAGTTACCAAGGGCGGAGCAAAAGAAAAGTTTTTCTACTTTGAGTCCTAATAGAAGGCACTCGTTGAGCTAAAGAACCACCTCTACTCCACATCTGTGCTCACATTTCCAGAATTGCAACAACCATTTCAAAACTGAGACATACACCTCCAACTATGTTATTGGCACAGTTCTCACCCAACAAGGGGATCTAATGGCCTATCACAGTGAGACACTTTCTAATACAATCTAGAAATGCCCCACTTATGAAAAAGAGATGTATACTATCGTGCAGGTGTGCCGATAATGGAAACATTACATTCTAGGGAAGGAGACGATCATCCACACAGATCACCAACCTCTTAAGTTTATACAGACACAAGGGAAGTTGTAGAAAGGCAACACCAATCATGTTGAAAATTTCCTCATTCAGCCCCCAGTTGTAGCACTAACCATTGTTCTCAGCTCTTGTGGCCATGAGACCTCCAGATGGTTGCAGTTGTACAAAAATGATCCAGAGTTTGCCACCACATACAATATGTTATTGGATGTCAAGCAAATTCTAGAACCACCTTTAGGATGCATTATTGTGCAACCTTTCTACCTTTGTATGCCTTCAAGAAAGTGTTCCAAGTTGATTTTGGAGGCACACTATAGTCAGGTTGCAAGACACTTTGGTGTGGAGAAAATTGTGGTCATACTATAGAATAATTTTTATTGGCTAAAAACCTGACAGGATGCCTGCAAATATATTAGATATTGTACTTTTTATGCCATTTCTAAGCCAACCATTAAGAAGCAAGGCACTCCTTTTCCTACTCCCATCTAGTCCTGGGAATCCATCACCATGGACGATAGGTTAGGCCTCCCTTCTACCAAGCATGGTAATGACTATGTATTTGTGGTCATGTACATATTTTCTAAGATGTCTATATTAGCAGCTTGCAATAAGAGTATCCAAGCAGAGGACATTGCCAAACTCTTGTTTGAACAAGTATGGGTACATTTTGGAATCTCACAGACCTAGTATATCAAATCAAGATAGTAGGTTCCTGAGCACATTATGGTCAAGCCGCTGGACAATATTGGACACTAATCTCACCAAGTCGACTACATTCCATCCCTAGACTAATGGCTAGATAAAGGTTGTCAACAGGATGATAGTGCACATACTATGCATGTACAACTCCAAGTATCCACGAACCTACGATGATAGCCTTCCTTATGTGCAACACAGTTACAACAGAGCTCTCCATAGCTCGAATAGTCACAGTCATTTTCAAGTGGGTGTGGGTTTTCAACCATTTTGTCGAATTGATGTTGTCATGCCTCATGTGAATATACAAACAGAATCCACACATGTATAGTCTGAGGCTGATAAAGCAACCTAGTTTATTGAACACATCCAAAACATCTTCCAGCAGTTGTATGAAATCTTGGTTGCATTTGCAGAAAGAACGCCTTACTGGAGGCCATCAGAAGCTTAGACCACTCTGACATGGGACTTACACCATCACCAAAGCTATGGTAGATAATTATTTTGAGCTTATCATTCCCCCATTCCTTGGCCTGCACCTAGTGTTCAATGTGGACTACCTTTGGTCATACTTTCCACCATCAGTGGACACAACATACATTGCAAAATAGCTAACACCAACAGAGCTAAACCCAAACTGCATGGAACAGGCCACGACTGATCAGATATGGACACACAAATCAAGAACACTCGCCAACAAAATATCCAACTGTATCGATTTGTCAAAGATGGCCAACTCTTGCACCAAGCAAGTGGCTCACTAAGGACCAAGTTTAGCAAAAGTTTCTCCATCTCATGGAGGCACTCAACGCAATGGGGACCATTGCTAATTAAGAGGGCAGGACTAATCCAAGTGCATATTTGTGGCCACCTGCCTATTCCACTTGGACCCCCACCATTATTTCTTTCGGTTTCTTTAATTGTAGCACAATTTACTATTTTTTCGCAGTTTTTCGAGTCCTAAACTTCCGGAGCCATTTTAAGGCCCTAAACCACATTTTTTTGGAAAGTGGGAGAACCAAAGTATGTGGTTGGGTTTGGAATTGAAATTTGTATTCCCTGGATAGATATTTCTAACGAGGTATCATATTATCAAATGAATATCGTATGCAAAAGCTACGACCTCATTAAGTTGATCTACCAATTTACCCCAACGAGGCCCACAGAGTTTTGGTGCTTCATCTCCTAGGGTTACATTTTTGGATATTTAGGTTTTCCATTGTTTCTCAATAATAAATAGGACTTTCAGCCTCATTTTAACATAGTTCATAAGGCATATAGCAACCACATCTCTTCTTACAGATAAGCTACCATCGCCTGAGCTAGTTTATTTCTATTATGCACGTAAATAGTTTTAGTACTTTGTTATTAATGAATTGAAGTTTTGTTTTCACTGTATCTATGTGTTTATATTTATATTTGTCTTGCATTTCTTTCCTTCATAAAATCTGGATCATCCCGCCTTGACCCCCTCTCCCAAGCCTTCCAAGAACCCTAAATGTCTCAAAAATCAATTATTTGTGGGGATTGAATCCTTGAGCTCATTGTCACTACTATCGCCTAGCTACTTTATCTACTCTCTAGATTCTAATATGATGAACTACCACATTAATTTGTGAATTCCATTAATGAGGAATCAGTTCTTTGCAACTTGAGGGTTAATATCAAAGTTTAGTAATATAATATAAACTTAATATGATCAACAAATATTTTGCCAAGGTAAAAAACTGTAATTTTATTTCCAGAAAGCTATAAAATTAAATTATGTGTATCCTTGTATAAAATTTGCATTCTAAAGTATTTTAAAAACTTGTTTTGTCAATTGGATAATCAAAACTAGTACTTTGGACTAACAGTTTATCATACAAAATCTAACAATATATACTGTCAATCAAAATTTGTCACAAAAAAAACTCGGTTCTAGAGTTTTGGATTTCAAAACACTAACAAAAAAGATAAAAAATTGATATCATGAAGTATCAGACAGAAGAGCAGCTAAGGTCCTTGATATAATTTTTATTTTCCATGAAGGTGAAAATCTGAGATCATGATGATCCCTCAATCCATGAGTAAGTCTTCTTTAAATAATTTATCCACTGCAGAGTTTATTTCCCTATATATATGTATGCAAGAGAAACTGTCAAAGGATAGTTTTATGTGAATAATATCATCTAAAATTGGAGACAAGAGTATATTCTTGCATAGTTGGACACCATTCTCCCCATTAACAATAAATAAAGAGCCACCAAAAATGTGTATATGGTCATAACCTTTTCCTAAGCAAAAGCCACCAAAAAATTGCAAGCCATAAGTTCTACTAAATTGTTTGAACAAGTGCTAAAACCCATCTTGATTTGAAAAAAATAAGAGTTTGAGATATAGAAAATAGCTCCAACACCACACTGGTTACCCTCTTGTTGAGAGACCCTGTCAAAATAAACCCAAGGCTTTGATTGGTCAAGTTCTTTTGGAATAATGCATCTAGCATTTGGGGAATCCTTCAATTGAGGGAAATTACTTAAGGTTGATAAGGTTTCAACAACAACTCTATGTGGAGAAGATTCTTTATCCTGAAAAATAGCTTTGTTGCAGGCCATTCATACTCCCCAACATACAATCAAATGAAGGGCTTTATATTGATGGATTTCCTCAGAAAAATACCATGTTGTCCAATAGGACTCCACAATTTCCCCATTCCAAAAACATTGTTGGTTTAGTGCCTTCTAGCAAGATTCCTATAGTTAGAGTATAAGGGAAATTATAAGAATATTTCCTACATATTCTTCATGCATTTTACAAAGAGCACACCAACTCGACCCTATTTAATGGCTCTTTAACATAATGTCTTGAGTAGGAACTTTGTTGGGTTGTGTTATATTCTTTCCACGACTAGCACACGTAGTTAACCGGGGGGTTAGAGGGGGTGTAGGT
>APFE030359138.1:8246-19261 GCA_000404065.3 Pinus taeda
AAAGAAAGCTTTAAAACAACTAAACTGAAATCAATTCTTAAGAGGAAATAAATGCATCAAATAGTGAACTAATGACAATGGCCCAGTATCCTTGCTGCTGAAATGCACAAAAAAAAGAAGTAAAAGCTAAAAGCAACTCAAACTAAAAGTAAAGAAACTAATTCACACTACTTAAGCTCTTCAGATCCTTTACCCTTCAACTCAATCTACCTTGTGGGAAGTAATCATGAACAAGTCAAGCAATATGATATCTAAATGACAAGAAATTAAATTGCATAAAAGAAACTAATCACACTACTTGAACTCTTCAAATCCTTTACCACTCGGCTCAATCTACCTTGTGGAAAGCAACCATGAATAAGTTTAAGCAATATGATAACTAAATCACACTACAGTTAGTAATATTCTGATTTCTTGCTAATAGAGTCACTTGACTATAAAAAGAAACCATAAACTGGTGAGCAGTATGACATCTAAAAATCAGAAAAATAAATAAGCAAATCACAACTTGGAAAGGACAATGCTGGAATTAAACTTCAGAAAATGAAAGTTAGCAGGAAGGACAAGATGATCTCATATGCCAAAAGTTATCAAAAAGATGAAAATTTGCCCGGGCTGTCTAAGAAAACTTGCAGAAAAGCACTGATCAGTTGACAGTTATAAGAAAACAAAGGTGAAAATATAAACAGCAGAAACATCCAATAGTATATTATGTACAAGCTAATGATAAAATAACAAAAACATAATAAAACTAAATGGAAACTTTACAAGGCTTCAGCGCAGGGGCCCTCTGCCACTTCAACCAATCAACAAATAGTCACACGAATGAACTCAGAAAAGTCTTCTCATGTATTAAAACAGCAACATATAAAACAGTGGGGTGATAACTAGCAGTTCAGAATTCACGTATACAAACAGTTCAGAATTCACATATCAAAAAGATTCTTTACGGCGTCCATCGACGCGTTATTTATAATGCCAAAATGCTAAAGCTAATTAACAAACTCCTACGCTATTAACTGCATTTCTAAAGACACGTAGATCCCTTCAGCCGAGATCTAGTGTAACTGTCATCATGTCTTTTAAATCTGCAGAGTGGTAGCTGTTGGATTCGGGTCTCGGTAATGATCTCCAGGTGTGCTAGTGTCTTCATGAGCTGAGGACTGTGCCACGTAACATTCACGTGCTCAAAACATAGACATGTCACCACTGAACTCTTTTGTTGGCTTTGTCCTTGACTTTCGTTGACCGTGACCTTCCATGGATGATTTGGCTTATTTGAAGAGACACGTTCCATGTATCCACCACCTAGAGCTTGCCCATGTAGCTCATTTCTTCATAGGACACCTATAGCACAGTTTTAACAAAATAGCTGCGGAATCCTGTGCTGGCTGCGGAAACCTGTGCTGGCTGCGGAAACTAACAAGTTTCCGCAGCTGCATGAACAAAAAAACTAAACCAAACAACAGTCGTAAGAATAGTCAGAAAACCATATAAAAAAGTCCTTTTTAGACTATAATGCAATGATTTAATAACTGGGTGGATGAAGTAAGTGGAGAAAGAAGGCTGAGAGGGTGTATAGGAAGGTGCAGGTTTGAGGCTCAACAAAAACTACGACATATGAAAAATTAGCTAAGGAAATGGAATTGAGAGGTTTTTGGCAACATATTTTAAGCCAAAAGGTATCTTGAAGAAAAAATGGCTAACAACCAGGAAGAAAAAAAATCCTTCATGGAAGAACATAAGAAATCATTGAGGAATAAGCCAACCTCCTCACATAGATGGAATATAGTAGCAAGAAAGAAGAAATCCTATGGAAACAAAAATCTCAAGTGCACTGGCTAAGGGAAGGAGAGAAAAGTTTTTTCTTTCTTTTATAAATTTATGATGCAATAAAGACACAACAACAAAATAGTCTCTCTAAAAAGATCATCAATGTACTAGTTCCACGCTCTACGCAACCTCTTAGAAAGGGAAAAAAATGGAAAATATTTAAAAATATTCTAATGTTAGTAACTCAAGAACAAAATGAGGCTCTAATTAGGAAAATTTCAATGAAGATTTTGAGGCAACAATAAACAATAAAAACAAGGCATCGAGCCCAAACAGATTCACTTCAAACTTCTTCCAAGTTTTTTGGTCAATAATGCTAGGAGAAGATCTTTGGAAAGCAATGGAGAAAATGTGAGAATCGATGTCTATAGTCCCATTTTTAAATGTTACTCTCTTCACCCTCATTCCTAGAAATAAAAAGGTTGATGAGCCCAACAGTTTTAGAACTATCTCTCTTTACAATGTATCCTATAAATTCAACTCCAAAATAATTTCTACTCATATGAAACCAATCCTACCTAGAATTATCTCAATAGAACAATTAGGCTATGTAGAAGGAAGAAAAATGTTGGATGGAATCCTCGTAGCCGATGAAGCGATGCATTACTCAAAAGCCTTAAAAAAAACCATGTTAATCAAACTTGACTTATCAAAATACTTTGACAAACTCAACTGGTCCTTCCTCTTCCAACTTCTCTCATCCTTTGGCCTTGCAAATGATTGGATCCCATGGATTAAGAACATCATATCCTCTTATTTATTCTCCATTTTGCTTAATGGGTCTCCTTCATAGAATTTCTCCTCCTAATGTGGAATATGTCAAGGAAATCCTCTCCCACCTTTCCTTTTCATTCTAGCAGTAAAAGGTCTTGGAAGAGTGATTAAAGTAGCAATATCTAGCAAAAAAAGGGCATTAGATTTTTCAATGATGATCTTCCAATCTCACATTAATAATTCGTGGATTATACTATGGGAATGGGCACCCCCTCAACATAGTATGTAAAAGTAGTTTGTGAAGTAATACAATATTTATCTATATCCTCAAGTATGGAAATAAGTAAAGCAAAATATCAAATATTTTTGTTTAATACTTCATTTCTTATTCAAAATCACATTGCTTGAATTCTTGGATACCAAAGATGCAAAATCCTTTCAAAATATTTGGAAGAACCTTTAGCATAAAACTCCCTAAAGCTGAAAATTTGGGAGGATCTTGTCAAGAAAATGGAAGGAAAATTAGCCCTTTGGACATTTTGATTGCTCAATATGGACGGGAAATTAGTATTACTCAAATCAATTATTCAAGCTTTTCCTTTATACAAGTTCTCAGTATTAATGGCCCTTGCATCCCTCTTATAAAAAATTGAATGTAACCAAAGAGAATTTCATTGGGTTTGAGCCAAGAAAGAATGTAAGTGGGCTTTAGTCACTTGGGGATAAACTCTTCTTTTCCAATTTGTGTGGAGGACTATGCCTTTGAGACCCTAATACTCTCCATACAGTCCTGGGTGCCAAGTTATGGTGGTGATGGGTGCATGGTAATACAACATTATAGAAGCAAATTTGGTATTGAAAATATGCAACCAATGAATCACCTCATAATTTGATCCATGCCAATTTCACCCAACTAGGATTTTCAATCTCAAATCAAGCCAAAAAAGGAATGAATCGTGTACAACAACATTACTTTCGGAAAATTAGAGATGGAAATGCTGCAAATTTTTGGGAAGACTCGTGGTAGCAACTACCCAAGCTTGCAAATTAAAATGGACTTTGCAACCTTAGGGAGAATATGAAAGCCCATAACATAACTAAAGTAGTTAATTGTTAGACAAGATATCCACTTAACACAAATAGAAGGGTGTGGCTCAACTATACCCACTGGCATCCACAACATGAGGGAGAGGAATGGAAATCATTTTAGCATGATCTCTAACATCATTACATACAAATTTCTTATGAGCAAGATAAGTTGGAATGGGGACACACTCCAATCAATATCTTCCCTATCAAGGAATAATATCACACTGAATCCAATACACAAGAGTGCCCCAAAGAATTAGTTTGGAAAAGAATCTGAAAGAAAAATTTATGGCCCAAAATTTCTATTTTTTTATGGCTCTTAGTTCACGGAAAAACTTTAACATGGGACAAGTCGCTCAAAGGAAGCTTCTTAAGTACCTCCATTTTCCAACTACGCCAAACTCATGGGAAAACCATGGAACATATTTTCAATTCTTGCCCCTTTGCGGAAAACCTTGATAAAATCATGCTTTTTTCATACCATAATCACACTAACATTCCTTAAAACATAGAAAATTGGCATCTTCGTATCTTTGCCAATTCCATACTTAACAAAATATGGACCCTTATCCTTGGTTTCTTACTATGGAAATTATGGAAAGAATGAAATGAAATGATCTTCCAAAATATCTCTCCAAATCCAATGAGATATGGAAAATCATAAAATCCAATTTCAGAGAATTAGTTGTCTCACAAATATGGGAAGCACAAGACTAACAAGACCATGACATTAATCTTGAACTGCTCAAGTCATGGGATCTAGTAACTTCAAAATCTTTGGATCAAAACCCCAACATCCATACAACCCTATCTATACCCACCCACTGGTCCTCTCCCTTGCATTCCTTCATGAAGCTAAATTTTGATAGAGATTTTGAGGTAAGCTCGGGCATGGCCAATTATGGGGGTGTTTATAGAGATCATTATAGACAAATCCTCTTTCCTTTTTTATGGAAGTTTAGGATTCACAAGTAATAATGAAATTATATATACAGATAGTTCTGAAGTAGAAGACTAAGTTTTATTTCATAGCGTAGGTAGAGGCTCCACAATTGAGTGAATAGAGGCCTAGAAGTCTACAACTGAGTGCGCAAACCCCTGCAGCTAAGTGCGCAGGGCGAGTCGAGTCTGTAATCGTCTGGAATTATCAATAAAGAGAAGTATTCTATAATTTTGGCCTCTTTATTTCCTATTTATGCATTTGTTATATTCGGTATGAATTTCACTTCTAATGCTTACGTGATGTGTGAATGTGTATAATTGTATTGGTTAAGTGAACACGAGTAAGAACATCTGCTTAAGCGAAGCTAACTAGGATTTGTTAATAAGATAAGTAAGATACTTAGCTTAGTTTGGGAGATATCGCAGTTCGTTTCCCTAGCAATGTGAAAGAATATTAGCCCCTAGTTAGGGCTGCATGGAAGCCTATTGTAACATTTCACGAAGGTACTGAAGGGTAGAGCAGAGGGATAAGAAACCTACACGAAGGCAGGTATAGTTGGAATAAACCAACATCACAACCATCTCAAGGGTGTGGAAACTTGGTTCTAGCACCCCCCCATACTGCGTCAGGTAAAACTTCAGTCCGCACTCCTCGAGCTGATGCCGAAAGGGCCAGTAGTGTAGGGATTTGTTTGGCTAACTAATGTTGAACCTAGGTCAGGCCCCCACAAGCCAACACTAGTTAATGCATGCAAAGGAGCTGCTATAGAAGGAAATTTAGCAATGAATTTTCTCCAATATTAGGTTGCTCCCAAAAAGCTTCTTAGCTCAGTAATTGTCTTGGGCCTTAGAAAATTCAAGATGACATCGACCTTGGAGGGATCCATTTTCGACTCCCTTACTCCAACAATATAACCCAAGTAAACTAAAGAAGTTTTTCAAACTCACACTTTGACATCTTTAAATACAATTGTTTTTTCTTTAATACATCAAGTGCTTTTCTCACATGCATTACATGTTCATTACGAGATTTACTGAAAATTAAGATGTCATCTAAGTATACTATAACAAACTCATCAAGAAATGGCCTCAACACATCATTCATCACACGCATGAAGGTATAAGGAGCATTACATAAACCAAAAGGCATAAATAGACATTCAAACAAACCTTGTTTTGTTTTGAATGTTGTCTTCCTAATGTCTCCTTCAATAATTCTAATTTGATGGTAGCCACTCCTTAAGTCCAACATAGTAAAATACTTTGCATCTTTCAACTTGCAGTCTGGTATCCCTCTCTTCATAAAGGACCTTCACCATCTATTTCTTATCAAAGAAAGCTTTCCTAACGACCTTCTCATCCTCTGTCATATTTGTAGGCTCTCCTTCATGTGACATGCTCACTGAAGCCTCAACTGCAACTTGAGGAATAACTGGTGGTGGAGATTGTGGCAACCTTGCACTCCTTCTCCTTGACCCAACTTTAGGGCTTTCAACCAGCTTCCATTCTCCTCTCTTGAGCTTGAACCTTGTAAGTTTGGCATTCACTTGCAAACAATTAAATCCTTCTTGCACAGAGAAAACCAAGAGCTTTGATATCAAACTAGATCTGAATGGGAAAATTAGTTTTGTTGTACTAAATTCCTTCTCAGAATATGTTAAAAAGTGTTTAAGGATTCATGAGGTTATTTGCAAGTTTAAACATGATTTTTTGAGTGTTTTTATGTAAAATTTATGTACAAATTAACATAAACATATGACTGAAAAACATCATATAGAAAACATGAACATCACCAAAACAGTATCACAACAACACATGATGAATGAGTTCACCCCGCCTGGGCTACATCTCCTTGGTCCAGCTTCCAATGGGTTGGCCCTCTGTTAAAATTGGCAACTAGGGAAAAACTTCATGTGGGTCATCTTATTCATGGCTGATAATATTTTTATTAGGTTCCTCTCTTCGAGAGGTGTAAGATTGATATTAAGATCATCCGATTCCAATAAGTATTCATGGAGATATGAATTTATTTTGATTATGGAATTATTATCAAGCCGACCTACAACTCATGTAGGCTCAGAAGCCCAATAGTCACATCTATTCAAACACCAATGTTGTGTATAAATATAGGAGGAATTTTCCTCATTTGGACTCGCTCATCTCATCACATCTCTCTCTCTCTCTACTGCGCAGAAAAGGGTCTCTCCCTCACACATGTGAAGTCGGAAGCTGCTGAAACTGAAACTGCAACTGCAAAAGTAAAGTTTGACCTGCGTGGACTAGAAGATCTCGTCATCTGAACTATGTTGTAGGCTCATCTGAATCTCCTTTGAAAGACCCAACTTTTGGTGGTAGGTTCATATGAATCTCCTCTGAAAGCCACAACTTTTGGTGGTGGAATCAAGCCGATCCAACGGTCGATTTGTGAGATGTCTTATGCCCTAGTTTTGGTGAAAAAGTAGCTAATGCTGATGTTGTTGATCTAGGGTTTGCTATTGCTGATATAAATCAGATTTATTGTACTATTTCGCTCTGCTGAATTATTGAAGATAAAAGAAGATTTGATCAAGGGGTTTCCCCACACATTGTGGGGTTTGTCCCAGGCTAGCCGCCATCTCTTGTCTTGGCTTGTTTTCTGTCAATCGTTTAATGTTCTATATGCACTTTACTTTATGTACATGTGATTGCTAATCTATGGAATATAATAAGAAAATGAAGTAAATTGTTATAATCATAGAACATACCATAACTTAACATGGTATCGGAGCTGAGGTGAAGACAAAGCTTGAGCAAGAGCAAGAGCAATCACCGAAGAGAAAATTGGCAAGGTTATCCTAAAAGAACGATGGGGTCCTCCACACTCTTTCCTGCTGAAGACAAGCTCCGTGAGAAAGTTGACTAACACGGATGGAAGATGTATATCGATCTAACCCTTGAGGATCAAGTGTTGGATCATGTGAGAGGCAATATTATTGAGCCTCCATCAAGTGCACCTCCTGCTGCCAGGAACAAATGGAAGAACAAAGAAGTTAAAGTGAAGAAGATCATCAGGGACTCTTTTGACAAGCACTTGGTGGCCTACATCTCTGAACTGGACACCTCCAAGGAAGTCTACGATAGACTGGTGAGTTTATTTAAAGTTAATGATGCAAATCAAGTTTTGTTTCTTAGAAATAAGCTGAGGGAAATCAAGAAGGATAAAGATGAGAGTATCCAAGCATACTTCTTAAGAATCACCGAGATCAAGTACGATCTCCTATCTATTGGGGAGACTATTATTGATAGGGAAATGGCACTCACGACTCTTGGAGGATTACCATCCGAATGGTACATGTTCAAGACTACTCTTTTGAACAATAATGTAATTCCTGGTTTCAAGGAATTGATGGCTAGATTCATTCAAGAAGAAACAAGGGTAGAAGAGAAAGAAATGCCCATGCCTAAAGGTCCTATTGCTGCCTTTTCTTCTCATGCTAAGAAAATAAATAATTTCGGGACTAAATCAAAAGGAAAGGCTGGACCTAAGGGTGGAAGAAAAGGACGATGTTACATTTGCAATAAAGCAGGTCACTATGCAAGGGAGTGCCCTGATAGAAAGGACTCACACCGGGACAATGATAAAAATCCCTCTGATGGCAATCAAAGGAATGACAAATTCAATAGCAAAGGTAAGAGGAGAGCTGGGAATCAAGGAAGACGACAAGCATTCAAGAAGGCTAGAAATTCCAGGATGTATTAAATGCACCTGACCTCCGAAAGAACCTGGTGTCCATCTCAGAAATGGAAGACAAAGACTACAAGGTAACCTTCAGCGATGGCAAGGTACGTATATGGAAAAATAATGTTAAATATGCCTTTAATATTGGGTTTCATGTTGTCATTATATCAGGTCGATGGAAGTCCACTAGGTGTCATGTCTTATGACACATCTCTTCAGTCTGAACCTTGGCATCAGAGGTTTGCCCCCCTTCATTATAAAGCTCTACTCGGTGTAAGACAAATGGTGACAAGGATGCCCGAATTTCGAGTAGAGAAAGAAGGTGTATGTCCAGTATGTGCCGAAGGAAATATCAAAAGGGGACCATTCCCCTCAAGCCAAAGCAAGACCTCCAATATATTACAGTTGGTTTAATCAGGCATATCTGAGGCTGGCATTAAGAGGGAGACTAATACACCATATACTCCTGAATAGAATGGTGTGGCGGAAAGGAAGAACCGCACGATTATGGAAGCTATCCAGGCCATGCTACATGATCAAAGACTTCTGAAGTTTCTATGGGCTGAAGTTGCAAGCACCGATGTATATGTACAAAATTGATGCCCTCATCAAGCATTGAGTTCCAAGACTTTTGAAGAAAAGTTCACCGGTAAGAAACCTGATGTTTCTCATTTTAGAATTTTTGGAAGCCCTGTATATTTTCATGTGCCGAAAGAAAAGAAATAAATTGGGGGCATCTCGAAAGAAGGGAATTTTCGTGGGCTATGGTGAAAATAATGAAGGCTATAGAATCTATGTAGCCGGTCAAAGGGAATTCGTGATTAGTCATGATGTCACCTTTGAGAAAAATATGACTCTTAGCAAGGTGGACAATCTTCTGACTTTGAGGAGCTCTCAAGAAGCTGACACCAGGGAACCAAAAGAAAAGGATGATGAATCAATGCCTGATGTAGAAGAACCCATGGATCTGATTGATCCTCCTCCACATGAGCCTTCCTCTTACAGGAAAAGGCATTCATGGCTTAGGGGGCTACTTGATGATGCTGAAGGACATGATGCACCCCGAGGAACCTTTCGTGAAAGTAAGAAACCCAACAGGTATCAGGGATACCTGACCAGTATAAGCACAATCATACAAAATGAACCTTCATTATTCTCAGATGTCGTCAAGCATCATGTATGGAAGGATGCTATGACCATTATGGAGAATGATGTCTGGGAAGTAGTTCCTAGACCCCAGGACAAGACAATTGTCACTTCTAAATGGCTTTACAAGATAAAGCATGTAGCAGATGGAAATATGGAAAAGTATAAGGCTCATTTTGTTGCTCGTGGTTTCTCCTAGAAGGAAGGTATAGACTATGATGTGATATTTGTACCTGTTGCTAGATATACGACCATCCGCTCGATCATAGCCCTTGTGGCTTCACAAGGATGGAACCTACATCAAATGGATGCCAAGACCATGTTCTTTCATGGTTCGATAAAAAAAAAAAGAACAGGTTTACGTGGAGCAACCCGAAGGATTTGAGATTTATGATCGAAAATCTCATGTATGCAGGTTGAAGAAGGCTCTCTATGGGCTGAAGCAAGCACCCCGAGCATGGTATGAGAGGATCGATAGCTACTTAATGAAGCTGGGATTCACTAGGAGTGAATCCGATCCTAACCTTTAATTTAAGGTTGAAGATGAAAAACCTCTCATACTGGTGTTGTATGTGGATGACCTCTTTCTAATAGGTGCAGACCCTCTCATTCTCAAATGTAAGAGGGAATTGGCTTCTGAATTTGAAATGAAGGAACTAGGACTGATGCACTATTTCCTAGGACTTGGAGTGTGGCAGAAGCCAGGTGAAACTTTCCTATCTCAAGGAAAATATGTGGTGAAGATATTGGAAAGATTTGGTATGGTGGACTGCAACCCTTTAACTACCCCGATGGAGCTTGACTTCAAGAAGTTAAGCGGTAGTGTTACTGGACCTATTTTACGAAATGCTACTGAGTATTGACAACTTGTCGGAGCATTAATGTTCTTAGTGAAATCCCGTCCAAGTATATTCTTCGCAGTCAACACGTTGAGTCAACATATGGTTGAACCACACCACATACATTGGATTGGTGCCAAGAATCTGTTGAGATATCTTCGTGGCACTATCACTTATGGCTAAAGATACACTACCAGAGATGTGAGACTATTTGGATACACAAATGCTGATTGGGCAAGCAATGTGGAGGACCGTAAGAGCACTTCCTGGTGTTGTTTCTCCTTGGGATCTACTTTGATATCTTGGATGAGCAGGAAGTAGAAGTCGGTGGCCTTGAGCATTGCCGCAGTAGAGTATATTGCTACCAACATGGCCTCCTGTGAGGCAGTTTGGTTGTGAAAGCTCTTTAGTGAGTTGTTTGGATTTACATTGGATACCACCGTGATCCTTTGTGACAACTAGAGGTGGGATTCGATTATTGAGGAATCCTGTATTCGTCGATTGCTCCAGCAGATAGACATCATCTGGGATATGGTAAGTTGATGAGCAAGGAGGCTCCATCGCATTAAGATGATGTACAGGTCGATACACCTTATCAAATCCCCAAGGAAAGATCTAATCTGTGATTTTCCCAAACGACTTGGAGTTGTCAAGAAACCCTTGTACAAGGGTCCTGCATGTTGCATACATTGAGCTCTGGGAGCTCTGAGGGCTTGCGGTTCTTACTGGAGCAA
>APFE030359141.1:8830-28994 GCA_000404065.3 Pinus taeda
CTTGGACAAACCGAACCCGCGTACATACGCGCTTTTACCAAAGCCAACCCGCGTATAGATCTATAAATATTCAATCATGATTTGCAGCGATTTCAAACTTAAGTTATACCCAGTTCAGATCATTACATGCGTCAGTATACAGATCTAGAATAAACATAATCAATCATATAGAGATAGTTCATTTCAAACCATTTGATCCCGATCTATCCTTAGATCTTATTCTCCATCAACTTGTGAGATCCCTCCTTAGCTTAGATCAAGCAACCCATAACCTGCATACTGGATCTCATCCTTCATCAGATATTCAAGACTTTCTCCATGCCTATGCCTAATGATCTTCTTCTCCTTTTATAGTCTTAGGCCTTTTACAATACCACGGTCCAAAACCATAACAAACTAATGCCATGAACCCAATACTAGGGATCAACTCATCTGATGAGATACTACGGTCCAAAATCATAGGTTCAAATACCAAGGACTAACTACCATGGACCAAAAGTAAGTTCTCCAACATATACGCGCTTCTCCTTGCATGAAAGTGCGTGTATACGCATACGCGCCTTTTGATCAGCAATCCCGCGTGTATATGCATTTTGGTATATAGAGAGCTTGCGAGTATAACCTGCGTGTATACCCTACTTGGTATATAGCGAACATGCGTATATACGCAACTTGGTACATAGTGAACCTGCGTATAACCTGTCTCTGTACGCGACTTGGTATATAGAGAACCTGCGTATATACTCAGCTTTCTTCATTCTTTGTAGTCTGATCATCAATTCTTTGCTACTGACCTGCTGCACTATAATCTGTCATCTTGCCATCAAGGACAACACTTGTATCATAATGCCAACAATCTCCCCCTTTGGACTTGATGGCAAAGCTAACTTGTCACACTTGGAAGTTAACATCTGATTCCTTTGAGTTGTCCTTCATCCCGTGCATCCAGACGCATCTGATATCTCTTCTGAAGATTCATCTAGTTATAACTAAGTGAGATGTTCTTCTATGAGTGGGTTGCCATCAAGTACAACACATGTCTCATAATGCCAACAATCTCCCCCTTTGGACTTGATGGCAACAACACCAAATCACTCTCCCCCTTTGACATCAAGGGCAAAGGGCAGACCTAGATATTCTCTTTCTTTGATAAACAATCTGCTGACCATACTTCCCCTGAGTGCCTGCTGAATGAGCTCCCCCTTTGTTTATGCCAAGGTGTACCAATCTGTACATGCTCCCCCTGAGTACATGCTGAGTCTCTGCACTGCTGAAGTGTGCTGTTCATGCTCCCCCTGACTATAAGCAAGGTCTGCAAAAGATGTTTTTACAAGAAGAACATGACTCTATCATAAATGACCTTCCTATCACCAAGGACTCATACATACATCCATTTCCCAACCAAGTGGGGATATACTAGAATTGACTCATCCACCCAACCAAGTGGGGATACATCAAAAGTTTACACATGATAAAAAAACATTACATCTTCATCCCAGGCATAGTGGGGAAACCAATATAGGCCGTTACATGACCTTGACACCATAAAAGAGATACATGACATAGAGACGAAATATCTAGAGCAAGACTTATGAAAGTCGCCAATAACTGATAGTAGCAACATCTGTCAAACACTTTTCAGATCAGAAACCATGATCTCCTTCTGTTCTCCCTCTGCACTTGTTCCAACCAAAACAACTTGTGTACACGAACCAAGAGCTTCTAAGGTAATGCGAACAATGCATTATTAGAAGTTAATCTGCTCCCCCTGAACCTGTGCCAGATGGTCTCTGTCAGACCTATATCAGACTCTTCTCACCCAGAGTCTGGCCCACTGATTTTATTCAAACCAAAATATACGCGACTGTATCCACAGAAACTTGCGTATATATGCGGATACTCCTTATGAAACTCGCGTATATCCAATTCCATATCAGCAACCTGTAAATGTCCTATGACAGGGTATGTCTGTAGATAGATAACAACATCATAAAATCACTCACATTATATCATATGTGTAAAACACCATAGTCATCATCATCAATATCTGCATGATCTTCATGTAACATTACACGGGAGAGTCCCTCATCTGATAATCATCAATCAACATATGTGAGAATCAACCTATCATCAAATTCATCAGCATATCTCCAATAATGCAACTCCATGTATCCAGCATTATGTATCTAGAGCTAAGGCTTCTTTATAACATCAACATCAACTATCCTCATCCACATGAGCACCAAGACCTATAGGAATCCTGCATCATAACTGTATTATATGATCTTCATGCATATGATGACAACATCATATGAGAGACTCATCATCATGCTTTTTACTTCTCCTTATCCTTATGAAGATCATCATGTAAGTATCATATATGCACCATCAATCCACAAATATGATCTGAACATCAACTATGTAACCCCAAGAATCATATGAGATTTTATCATGGACAACTTATAACCACATCATAGCAAGATACATTATTTAGCCATATAAGCATCATCATCAAGGATTACTAACCATAATGCCAACAATGCATTATTATATGCTCCCCCTCAACCTGTGCCATCTGTTTACTGTTAGATCTGATCATGCATATATCAGCAACAAGCATCAAGACATCATCATCATCAAGTTAGAATCAAAATACTTCTAAACATTTTACAAGTATCAAGACATTTCCACACATCCTTAGCAGACTGTAACTATTAACCAATAGAGAAAATAATGGACTGAGTCATATCAGACACTTTTTCTGAGCCTGTCCCCACTGCTTTTCCTCATACTGACATATACGCGACTTTGCAGTGTATGACTCGCGTATATACGCGACTTCCCTTTATGAAACTTGCGTATTAGATTTAGGATACTGAAGATTGACACTTTCAGCTCCCCCTGAGTCTGTTATGTCTATGCTGTGCTGAGTATCCTGTGCTGTGCCACATCTTTCTGACTGAACTTCCTTCTTCTTCCATACCTTCAAGCATGTTGATGATTTCTTCTTATCATGAACTTTGTTCCTGCAATCTTTTGCTCTATGTCCAAACTTGTTACATGCATAGCATCTTACATGTTTCATATTCCTCCCGTAGCAATCAGCAGCTTTGTGACCATACATATTGCAAGCAAAAAAATATCCATTAAAGTACCTTGAATGTGATGATCTTTCTGCATGATGGTCTTGAACCCTTCTTCTTCTGCATCTAGCTGCAACATGTCCATGATTATGACATACATAACATTCAACATTATTCAATGGAGGAAATAATAGTCTATCACTTCCATAATCAGGAGCAAAAGATTTTTTTTGAGGAATTTCTTTCCTTGGTTGCTGATGGGATTGACCTCTCATCTTCTTGTTGGGGATTTTGGATTTCTCTTTAGACTTCCTTGCTTCACCTTGTGAACTAGATTCACCTTTAACAGATTCATGGAAACCAAGACCAGTCTTGATAGTAGGAGACCTTTGACTACTAAGAATATCATCCAAGACTTTAGTACTATCTTGAAATCGTAATAATTTATCCTTTTCTTCTAATTTACCTTTCAAGATATTTACCTCAACTTGATGTTGCTCTTCCTTTTCAAGATACTGCTTCTTCACATTCTCTTCATCATTTCTTTCTTCATCTAACTGACGTCTTAGATTGTGAATCTCCTTTTCTTGTTCTTCATTCACATCCTGTAGCATTTGACGAACTCTGGAGACACATTCCAGTTGTGCTTTTAAACTGATAACTTCGTTTTCCTGTTTTTCAATACCTTGGAGTAGATCTTTATTCTGCTTCTTGGCTTCTTCAAGTTCTTCCTTTAGTGAGAGGGTCATAGCTTCAAGAATTTCATAATCACTGGATCTATCTCTGAGATTCTTGATTGTTGTGTTCTTTTCATTGACTTCTTTTCTTAGAGATGTGACTTCATCATGCAACTTTTGATTTTGGTCCCTGAAAAACTTCCTTATCTTGCTTTCTTCCTCTTGTTGGTATTTTAGCAACTTTAGATATTTGGCCTTGAATAACTCTACATTGGCTTTTAGTTTGGTATCTTCTTCTTTGGAGTCAGATTCCCTTTTGTTCAATAGATCTTGTTGATCTCTAATTTTTTCTGTCAGCCTTTTAAATTCTACCTCTATTTGATAACTTTCTTGTTCACCCATAAGAGCAAGTTCAGTTGTTTCACTATCACTTTCATCTCTTCCATATGGAAAGATAGCTGGAATATCAGAGGATAGCAAATTCATACCTGATAGTTCATCTTCATCTTCATCTGAATCTGAAGAGCTTCTTATGCCTAATCCCCAATCGATTCTCCCACTGTCATAGTTCTTCTAAGATGTCTTCTTCCTCTTCGGTGATTTCTTCTTAAACTTCTTTCCCATCGTTCCACGGATCTCCTTCAAGCGACCAAGCTTCTACCAAAGGACCTACTCTGATACCAATTGATGGAAATGATATAGAGAGGGGGGGTGAATCAGTATTATCAGATCAGTAAAACTTTTTAATTTCCATACTTAGATACATATATGCTACTTCAGTTAAGCAAACCCACGTGTATATGCGACTGTGTCTAAATAAACTAGCATATATCTAGATTATTTATGATTCAGATAATCCCTTACATGTTGATCTTTAAATGATGCATCAGAACTTCATTGATCATATGAACAGTAAACAGAACCAGTAAACAGAACAGATCATCACACACAAGAAGCACACATGAACACCATGATATAAGGTGGAAACCCAATGTGGGTGAAAACCACCTACTGCAATTTGTTTCTATCTTCCTTTAATAAGAAACTTCTTTTACAATGTACTGGTGCAGTCCTTTACCAGTATGTAGGCTGTAACTTGCAGAGAGCTACAACTCTCTCTCATTCTCCAGCTTCTCCTGGAAGGGAGCTACAACCCCCTCTATAGCTCTTACACTAGCCAAGATACTAGTACGTAGGTGCTGGCCTATAGAAGGCTACAACCTTCTCTTCCTTCCTCCAGGTACCACGTTTCATAAATTTTCAGACTGGATACACTGAAGCACAACACTACAATATGAAGGCCACGTTTCATCAAATTTTCCTACTCGACCCATCAATATCATTGAAGCTTACAAACACTAGCAACATCAACACCCAATACTGAAATCCTGTTAACAAAAGTAGTCACTAGAACATAGAACAGAACACTGAACTCTGCAATAATATTCAAATCCAACTGTATCATCAAAAAACATAGCTTAAATGGTATATGCTACTTGGAGGAACCAAACCCATGTACATACGCACTTTTACCAAAGCCAACCCATGTACAGATCTATAAATATTCAATCAAGACTTGCAGCTATCTCAAACTTAAGTTATACCCAGTTTAGAACATTACATGCGTCTGTATACAGATCTAGAACAAGCATAATCGACCATATAGAGATAGTTCATTTCAAACCATTTGATCCCAATCTATCCTTAGATCTTGTTCTCCATCAACTTGTGAGATCTCTCCTTAGCTTAGATCAAGCAACCCATAACCTGCATACTGGATCTCATCCTTCATCAGATATTCAAGAATTTCTTAATACCTTTGCCTAATTATCTTCTTTTCCTTTTATAGTCTTAGGCCTTTTACAATACCACGGTCCAAAACCATAACAAACCAATACCATGAACCCAATACTAGGGATCAACACATCTTATGAGATACTACGGTCAAAAATCATAGGTTCGAATACCAAGGACTAACTACCATGGACCAAAAGTAAGTTCTCCAACATATGCACGCTTTTCCTTGCATGAAAGTGCGTGTATACGCATATGCGCCTTTTGATCAGTAATCCCACGTGTATATGCATTTTTGTATGTAGAGAACTTGCGAGTATAACTTGCAAGTATACCCTATTTGGTATATAGCGAACCTGCGTATATACGCGACTTGGCACACAGTGAACCTACATATAACCTGCCTCTGTACGTGACTTGGTATATAGTGAAACTACGTATATACTCAGATTTCTTCATTCTTTGTAGTTTGATCATCAATTCTTTGCTGCTGATCTGTTGCACTATAATCTGTCATCTTTCCATCAAGGACAACACTTGTATGATAATGCCAACAGTAGCAACTTTTGATATAGTCACGCAGAGACTGTATGATAGGTTCGTCATCATGCACAAGGCAGTTCTCCATCTACATGGTCATCAGTAGCACTGCACTAATATAGTGTGAACACTCATAGACATACATGTCGTTGTTAATCATGTAGCGACATGGACAATGAGATATAATGGAGCCCCTCTTCATTTCATAATATGATGAAGCCACACGTAGAGTTGGACAAATCACACATCCAGAGTCTGATTTGTAAGTATGAATAAATCTCGTCGCTCATTACTAGTGTTGAGGCTTTGTATGCATTTTTGTTTAGGACTTTGAATGTCATGGTGAGAAAGTATGGAACCCCATTAATAATTACACTCACCATGTTGAAAGAGAAGAACCAGGTCAAACTAGAGGTGGATGTGTACTTTGATTAGTTGATGCTCATCGCCACTAGCGTAAGTTTGTAAGTCAACACAGATAAAATGCAGATGTATATCACCGGTCTGACCTTGCTCATGACTAAGATACACATGTTATAGCATGGGTTTGAGAGAGGTTCCAAATCAGTACACTCGGAAGCACTGGAGGCAATAGATTATTTCATAGAAGACGTCATCAAAGAGTACATGAACACCATTTCACACTACCAAGAATGGCATCGATTCGTCACGAAGGATCATAGAAAGGAGGTTGATGAGTTGTTCTCTCCACAATTATCTTAGTCTTATTGTCATCTTGTGTTGCTGAATCAAGCCAATTTTTTTCCCACATGGGTATATGTGGAAAATGTATTATTATTGTAAACATGATGTAAATTGAAATTCCAAGGGTCATTAGTGCAATACTAATTGTCATATGTAATGTAACGAGTTATGTAACGAATTTTAGCAGTCATGAGGGTTGTCCAAGAGTCACAAAGGTAAATGTCAAGGCTCAACCCACCCTTTATTCTAAATTGAGCCTCGTAAGTCATAGACTAGGTTTTTGGGAGGCAAGCATTTTCTAGGCACCACTTAGAGAGGGATTGGAAATTATTGTGATGAGAGTTGGTTTCTCCATAGTGTAAATCGAGTACATCTCTTTGGAGAAGAAGGTGATCTTGAATGTAATGTTACTATATTGGGGCTAGTGGCTATCATGGTTGTATTTATGGATGGAAATTTCACTTTTATATTATAAAATAGAGCCAACACATATTCATGCATATGTTCTTTTTGTAGTTCGACTATTCTGGTTACTTTAGTAATGTATGTTGTTTAACTTATGCATCTGTGAATGAACTATTTCATATGTGATTGTATGAATCTTGTTGAAGTGAAGTTGTTGGTTTAACCCATCACTTTGGATTATCAACTCTTCTAATTTCCATCTTGTGATTTCATTTAGCTCATGTGTTTATTTCAGGTTGTGTACTATTACATGCTTCTAATGGATACATTCCTTTTCCCATTCCATGTTTTCGGTCCTCCCCATGCATCTCCGTCTACTCGCTGCAAGGCCACATACTTGCTTCTCATAAACATATCTTTCTTACCTCTATGTGTTATTCCAGTCAAGGCATAACGTTACTACCTACTGTTGGGACTCCTACTCCAAATGGTATGAGGTCTAGTTGGGACTTCTTACTGGGGAGATCTCCTAACATGTTGGCATGTCCAACACCGTCAACATTTTTGGCACTAGAAGGAGGGCTAGATAACAAGCTCAGTCCCCAAAGTTTCTTTTGAATCTTCACACATCTATCATGACTTATGTGACAATTTGTCCTCCAAGATGTATGTCTTACGGGAATGATATTGAAATCCCAAAGGAACTCTGGAATCTATTGCAACAAAACACGTATGAAGGTGAAGGCATAATGACCTGGCTTAGACACAATGTTGCCTTTGCTAGTCTCTATGATGTGAAGTCCATTAGGATTACATGATTTTGACACTATCGTATTCACGTTTCGAGGGAACCCTTTGCAATGGTGTGTCACAATGCCTGATAAATCCATTCACTCTTTTAATCACTTTGTTATAGAGATAGATGATTATTTCCATCATTTTCATCATAAAGCACTTAATAAATAAATCTTGAAATTATGGAAAGTACCTGATGAATCCACTGAGAAATTTCACATACGTTTTCTTAATATTTCATTTTAATGTCTTGAAGATATAATTGATTGGTAATTTCTCAATCAAATGTTTAAGTATCTTCTTCACGTATCCAAAAATCCGCAAATCTTACAATCAATCGAACGCCTCGTAGCATACCATAGTGTTAGAGATGATAAATCCAAGGCAGACAAGGTTGTTGTCATAAGTGACTCTTCGTCCTCATCTCATCAAACAACTTTAGCCCCGTAGTGTGAGGTGGGAGAAGGTGTGCTGTTATCACTCAGGTTGTCCCTAGGCTCCTGTTAGGGATATGGCTGAGGTAACCACAAACCAATCTTTGGATTGCAGGTTCTAGCCCACCTGCAATCAGAGAGGGCTCTCTCTTTATGTTTCAACTTTTGTTGATGATTTTAGGCTAGCTTTCTGGCTTCAAGGGAGTGCTGTTTGTGATTGGATGGAAGGTAGGATTCTCGAACAAAGAGGCAGGGTATGGTGTGATAAATTTCGAACCACTGGGCGTGGAGTCACGAATTGAGGCTTTCGAGCATTTTCTTGGTCACAAGGGGATACGGAGTGGAATGGCCACACAAGATACAATTATCGGTCTGATGAAAGTACGGAATGAACATCAGGGATGAAAGGCAAAGCAGAATCATTTCATCATGCTGAAAAAGAGGAGAAATGGATGAATGGGATCCAGGAGCAATTAAGAATTCCTAAACATGCACTCATATGTGAAAGAAACAACGTAAACAAGATCATTTAAGTATACATGCTCATAACTATTTCTGAAGAAAACATCGAGAAATGCAGAAATTGAACTTAAGGTGTAATGAAACAAATCTTAAGCTATTCTTTTTTCCTGCAATTTAGAAGGCGAAACGATGGTAAAAAACATAAAAGTAAACAGAGGAGAGAAACAATTATTGAATCATGTAGAAGCATAGGAATTACGTAATCATTTCTTGGCCAAGAGAAAACATCAAGTAGTTTCGCAATCCGTGCTTTCAGGAATCTTTTATTATGGAAATTATGACAGTTACAGTGCGAGTCTCTGCTCGCAGAAAATGTTGGAAAGGAGACTGCCCAACTACTACTACCAACCAACCAACCCCTCACAACCTTGCTCACGGTGGTATTTATAAGCAAAATATCGGAAAGACATTCATTACAATTGACCTAAATAGGTTTGCTAAAAAACTCTTCAAAAATCTAGGTGCTGCTAGAATTAAATGCAAGTAAATCTTTTTGGCTGCACTAGGGGCAGCTGAATCAGAAAAGGTGACAATGTGGCCCTTGGGGGCTAGATGCGGTGCTACTGGAATGATTATGCTTTGGGAACTGTAATTCTGCTCTGGTGTGAATTAAATGTGCAATAATTATGATTCGAGGGCATCAAGTGGCTTCGCCCTCTTTCTTTGAATCTGCTAGAAGCTATTAAATATTCTCCTGCTTCGGGCCGCTGCTCAAGATTTTCACTGATACCTTTTTTGCCGCTACATTGATGGCCTCCGCCGTCAACTGATACTCTTTGACACGCTTGATACCTGATGATTTGATCTGATATACTTTAAACTCTATCATCAATCTACTGCTGTCTTTAAACCGGATCACTTTGGCACGATCGGGCAATTTTTGGGCTTTTTCGGCTCGTAACGGGCTAAGAAATCAAAAGATTCCCCGAATATTCCTCGAAACGGCCTATTTCTCGTAGTGATGCATGATTAGTGCTTCGTGCTAATCGCGCATCTAAAACTGCCTTTGTTTCTTGTTCTGGAGCTCCGAAGTGTGATTTTTCTTCCTGCGCGAAGTTTCGGCTTTCTAGCTGCTGATGTCAGCATGACGTCAGCCGTACGACGGATGACATCAACTGTGCCGGGTCCCTGATACAGAATGAGATGGTGAGGTGCTGATACTGGAGGTAATGCGATGAACTAGCTCTGATGCGATCGCAATATCGCATTGGCAGAGAACGGAGGGTGTTTGAGTTGGACATTTGGCGCTTGCGACCACCGATCGCCGATATCGTGATATTGCATCGGGTGGTGACGGATGGGTCATAACCTGCATGGAGAGGAAAGTGCGATCTTGCTATGCGATCTGGCTTTAAGGTTTTGCGGAGTGTAAGGTTTGGGAGGAAAGAGCAAGTAGGTGGGTGCGAAGGGCATTTGAGGTTTCGGAAGGGGTCTAATTACCTCAGAGGGATTTTATACTCTGGAAGGAGTCCATTGTATCTGGGAGATGGTTTGAAGGTTAAGGGTTCTTGCTTAGTTTCTGGTAAACTGAGCAATTCCTGGGGGTACTTATGGTTATTTTTCAACCAGGGGGAGGGATATGTCTATAGGGGATGATTTGCATAATATTAGTAGGGGGATGGGAAAATATAGGGAGCTAAATAATAATGTTAGTGGTTAATATGGAGGTTGTAAGGAAGCGCTAAGTTTAGGAGAGCTTAGGTTGTTATAAGGGAGATAGAACCATGCTTTAGAGAAAGTATGGAACAACTTTGAGTAAAGCAGATCTTTACTCAAGTTAGCGTTATGAAACTGATGGAACTTAAGAGGTGTCAAGCAGATCTCGACCTCTTTTGGGGAAGTTAGTTAATGATTGGGGAAAGCAGAGAAGGGGAGTTAGCTATACCTCTATTGAGCTTGTGGCATAGAATTACATGCTGATTGTGTCCTGAATGAGATGACACCTGAATATGTGGAACTGATCAGCAATTAGGATTCAGCAACCTCAAAACTACCTACCTAGCCTACTTACCTAGCATTTTTTCTTCTTTTGTTTGGGGTGCACTTAGACTTGGAAACCCATCATTCATTTTCCTTTTGATGCTTTCCTATCTACATACTACCCTTATTTCTTCCAGGGCCCAAATTAAGCTGTTGGGCTCCTCTGCTTCTCTACCTATCTAAGAATTTGCCAATATTAAGCTGTTTGGACATATTTACATTCTCTATATTCTAAAACAGGAAATTTAAACCTAGGGATACCAAGATTAAGCTGTTTGGACCTCCCTTTAACTGAAAAATGGAGATACTGGGATAACTTTCCAAAATTTGGAAGGCAATTGAGTGAACTTGAAGTAGCCTTCTTCGCTTGGAGACTATTAAGCAAATATGGAGGATTGCAGCATGCAAAGTACGACATATTTGGCCTGCAAGATGTCAATCATGAAATATGAATAACCTGCTGCAGCAGGAATCTAACATGTGCAGCAATATATTGAACTATCTCATCCTCCCAACCCACCTACTCTTGATTTCTGCATAGATGTGGCTTGCGAGACTGTTGGTTGTCATGTGGACTTGTTTTGTCAACCTCCATCCCTATGTTCTATAGATCATCCAGATTGTATTGTGGTATGCTCTCCCATTCTGGACTACACACTTTTTGTTCATGAGGATTAGGTTGTCGACGAAGTTGGTGTTTAGAAGCTAACTTGTGCTATCATTTATGATGAGTATGTGTGCGAATCTAAAGAAGAGCCCACGGTGAAGGATGACCTCATTATTTCTGAACCTCATCTGCTTTTCCATAACATATTTGGTGATTCTGCCATTGTTAGTTTTCCATGTAAGAATTCAATCCTCGATGCATCTACTTCTGATCATTCACAAAACACCAGATGTCAGTCCCTCATTGCATATCTGAGAGGACACACCTTTCCTTGCAAATCCACTCAATATTTCAACTGTCATTTTCAGAAGTGTATAGGGTGAACATTATTTGGTTCTCATCAACCCCTCTATATGATTCATGAGATCATGACGATGCCGATGAATTTTTGGAATGTTCTAATCATGGTTGTTGTGATCTCTTTACTCCTGCATTTGTTCAAAATGATGACCCATGCATTGTTGATATTTCTAAGCCACCCATCATCAATGACATATATGTTGATTAAATGGAAACCCCACAATATGTCAAGGCACTTTATCCTGAGATGATGGTTATGTCAAGCTCTCATTGCCTTAAGGTCAATTCCACTTTCGATCAGAAATTATACGAAATTCCCAAGGCTCCTCATCACTCTCTTATTTACATTGAAGATCAATCTAATTCACAAAGTTCACATTCTCCACTTTAATCACATTATCCTATCTCTCATGCATTAGAGGAATCATACACAATGACAACTCTTGCTAAATGTAACTTGAATTTCTTTCTTATGTTTTCTGATTTGTCATGGTCAAAAGAGTGTATGTGCTTATCATCTATGCACAATGTGTTTCATAACCACGATAGGTTAATAGAATGTATATCTTGTGATTTTATTCTTTTCTTTTATGTGGACATTTTTAAACGCAGAGCGTGTTGGTCTTCATTGTTATATATTTCATGTTTGTTGGTTTACATGATTAGCTTTCTCATAAACCACACCTTCACCAACATGGTTCAACCAATGCATCGATGGATGCATTGGAAATATCACTTTACATGAGGAGGCCCATGCATTGTTTAGTTTAGGAGTAGGAGTAGTGATTATTTCCTTATTTACTTTGTTTTCGTGCTTGGTTTTTTTACTTTGTTTGTGTCTCTTGTTCATTTTCTTTTATTTTATTTCATTTAATTATATTCATTGTTTTTTTTTTTCATATACCCATAGGTTCATTTTTGGATGTAACCAAGTGTGGCTCTCAAGAGAAGCAAGGTAAAGTAGAAGAGGAGTTGTACAACTATCAACGATTGGTTATCTATTGTCCTCTCCCTTTATGAATAGCTTATTTTCTTCAATCGATGACACCCTAATGGAGAGTACCTTTTTTCCAAAGTGAATATTGGCAGAAACACAACAGTTTCAATTTTAACAAGTACCACCTACTCTAATCAGTTATTTTTGGTTTACCATTTTCAGCTCCATCAAGTTGAGTAAGCTGAGGGGAAAAACCTTAACAAGTATTGTCAAAGGTATATATAAAATACTTCTCTAAAGGGAAAACCTATTTTGCTTTGAGTAAGTTATGACCCCTTTTAGCATCTAAAATAAATAAGTGCCTATGCATAGTTCTTTGAAAAATGAAAAAAAATGAAAGATGAAAAATAAATAAGGCAAACAAAGAGAAAGGATTCCTGTGCAAAGAGGTGATGCAAGTAACTCCATCGGCGTACTGACCAGGATCACTGGAAGCAAACCGATGCTTCTGTTCCTGTGTGATTCCACCAGAGTACTCTCCAAGCCTATTGCCATCGGAGTAACAACAAAGGTTAAACTAAGGTTATGACATCTATATTACGTGTGCACTAATATACCACTCATCCCCAATCAAAACAACTTATTTGATTTCTCTTGGTTTGTGTGCTGACCGATCACGAGAATGGTAGGGACTATATCTTTGAATCAAGATTAGTGTTGAATCCATGGCGATCAAAGAATCAAACAATACTTCTGGAGGAGTTAGACTCTCTTTTCACAAACAAGGTCCATACAGAGAGCTGGAGTTCTAGCAGCGTGTTGCCAATATTGTAGCAGCTACCACCACCCTCCAAAGTTTTTCATTCACATCGTTTTGGAGCCTCCCTCATTGAAATCATAACAGGTATCCTACACTAATCAGATACTTGTGTTTATTTGATTTCATATGTCACTTAACAACTTTTTTTCACTAACTTGTCCCATCATTCAACCACAAGTTGACCCAAAACTTGGTTCACATCTGGTCAATGGGCTGTCATGTGAAATTTAACAATCTTGGAAGGAATCATGTCTTCCCCTCAGGAATTACACAAAGCATCCTAGTAGCTTCCCTACACTCAAAAATTACGTAGAGAAGGTAGCCTGACACTTCTCTCCAGAAATGCACAGAGAAGGTCAATCGACATTACTCTCCAAAAATGTGCAAAGCATGCCAGAATACACTACTCTCCAGAAATGTGCACAATAGGGCAGTAGAACTGCTCTAGAAAATTACACAGAGTTGCCCAGCCAGCTAGGGCCACTCAGCCCAGAAACAATGCAAATGTTTTCCCTCACTGACTTTCCATTGCATGTGCTGATAGGTTGCGCGGTTCCCTCCAGAATTGGACAATCCTTCCTTGCATAGTCGAAAACATTTCCCGAGAAAGAAGAAATGAAAAAGCAAAAAAAATCCCTAGATTTTAGGGATCTATTTTTAGGAACATATCATGAAATTATTGATTATATATGAGGATCAAGTTTGGATAATAAATTAATAAAATATCATGAAATTATTGAAAAGTTATGGAGCTCTAGTTATTAAGAAAATCTAATAATGTGATCCCTATAATTTAAGACCGATTCCTAGTGTTGCAAACCATATCCACTATTTTAAGATTTTTGTAGGGGAAATCCTCCTCATTTCAAGGAGGAATACTTCTCATCATTTTTTATATGTAACAGTTCAAATTTCCCTCTATAGGAATGCATTTATTAGTCTTCTTGTGGAGAATACTTGTATTTTCACATGTCCACTTTCATTTCTAGCAAGGATATACTTGGATTGATTCAAATAAAGAAGTTTGGTGCCATTTTTACATTATAAAACATGGTATACTCCACATGACTCTAGGTATCCTTGGACTTGACCATATTAGGCACCTCAAATCCCTTTTATATAATTTTATTTTCTTCTTTTCACTTCTTATTCACATGTATCTCTTATTCTTGTTTTTCCTATTTTTTCATTTAGTATTGATGCTTGTTTTGTTGCAGGATTGGGTTAAATTATAAAATTATTTTATTTTGAAGGTTATTTAAATATTTAGAATCATGATTCATCCTTAGAAAAAAATTTAAAGGTCACCTTCATCATTGTGCTACTTGGATTGGTTTACTAGTTCACAAATCTAGAATTTCTAGATGTCCCTTGTAGCAAAATAGTCGTATTTTTTTACTATTTATTAGGACATGTTAATGAGAACCATTTGAGTTTGTTATACCTAGATTAGGTAATAAAATTATTAAATCTAAAAAATAAATTTACCAAATTGAATTTTCAACTGATTAGGTTAGGAATTTGATAGGTTAACTAGCTTACTAGTTCTTGAATTTCCATTTTTTAGAGTAGTAATTTTTTTCTATTTTTTAGCACATGTTAATAGGGGTATTTTGGAGTGATTCCACTTGGAGTGGAGACATAATACGTCTTAATTAATAATAAAAATGTTTGCATGCAATTTTAATTTTATTTACTGAGTAATTTAGCAATATTCTCAGTCCTATAACATTGCAGGCCTTGTGTAAAACTAACTTGTAGCAAACGTCTGTAGTAAACATGTAGCATCACTTTCATTCACCAATTTTGATTCCCAGTGAAAAAATGAATAATTATAAATGAATAAAGGCCCCTAGGATATAAATACATGCTTTGGAAAGACAAAATACCACTTAGGATTTTCCTTTTTACCCCTGCAACACATCTCAACAATTTGGGTTAATTGACATATTTTTGAATTGGATAACACAATCATGATTTCCTTGAACGTTGTCAATGTAACTAACCTATTTGGAATGAAATGATTGATTAAATTATCTTTCCTTCATGCATGATAGATTAGTTTACTTTCTTTATTCTTAAGTTAATACTAGGTTCCATTTTAGGTGAAACTTTCACATCCTGTGATTAGGTTAGTGTTTGATTTCCATTTTTGCAATTAGTGTTTTCATTTGAGCAAGTAAAAGTTTCATTTCTAAAATTATTTTAGGATAGATTTCATGATATTCAATTCATTGCATTAGATCAATGAAAGGAAAGCACATTGAGTTGGTAGCCTTGGGAGTTGTAGCACTCTTGTTGTAACACCGTGGCTTATCACTTTTTGGCATTGTTGTCGACGATGTGTAAAATTATGCATTTTTTTCTTCCCTAGTTGATCGATTTTTGAAAAGATAAAAAATTTCATTTCATTAACATTATTATTAAATTTTTTTGTGAAAATTCACTTCTCCAACACCAAAACCCCCCATTTGATCATGTGGTGTGTTAGCACCTAAATTTGCCTTAGGCTAAAGGAAGGCAAAATTCAGGGTAACCAGAAACCATGCTCAATCTGGTAACTAGCCATACCAGAATAGGGGAGGGCTTTCTCCGTGTCACGCTCAGTGAATAAATAAACGATATGGTCTGAGGTGACTTACAGTGAATATTGATTTTAGGCTAGGTAAATAAATATGGAAACAATAAGAATTTTTTTATAAATGACTAAGTTTCTAGGATATATGGGACCAATGAATAGTATGAGCAGAGAATTTAACACAAAGGCACAAATTACTTCATGAGGCAAGACAGGCAGAAAGTCTAGCAATTAAATTTGAAATAATGAGGAATGGAAAGATTGTTTAGGAGGGTGAAAAGGGCATAAACACATGAATCCTTTTCAATAGAGGAACAACACATAACATGAAACTTTCCCATAGGCAGAGAAATAAACATGAATTCTACATTATCTTACATAGAAATTTCACTGGAAATGAATATGAATGAACTTTGAAATATAACGAAAGACATATGAAACATAAAGAGAACACATTTGCTCCACTCGCACCACATGAATCTCATGAACCAGAGCCACTGCCTTTCATTAATTCTCTATCAATATATACAATGAAGAACTGAGTTTCTCTCCCACAGTCTTCCATAAATTACAACCAACCCTTTGCAAATAGTTTTGCATACAATAAATAGACTATTCCATTGGGAAATAGAACAAACCACAGTTGGGGAGTTTTAAAAATCATTACAAAATGGAAATGGAAAGCCAACCATTAGTAATAGGTGCAGCATTACAAAAATGACAAATTGCTTGGGTGACTGCTCGCCTTCCTTTGCCACTTGGATAGAAGCCAACCTTCAGTGAAAATACTCTTTAAAATTTTCCTTCTGTTCCGAGAAAAAAGTATTATAAATGAGCAGGCCCACTTGGAGAAAGTCGTGAATCGAAATGTCGCGAGGCGGAAGTGATTTTGGTCTTTGGGTCTATATGCCCCGCACCCAAAACTATATGCGCAGCGCCACTTTGGAGGTGATTTTGAGGTACCTGCTAGAGTCCAAATTATGCCCATGTGTGCTTTTTGGAAAGCCTTTCCTGTCTACTTTAGCACCCAAGTGGAATTTCTAAATTTGGTGCTCATTTTCCCCTCCAGAAATTCAATCTTCCAAGACTGCTTCCTGTGTGTCAAAATCATGGCAGAGAGGTCATTTTTTGAGTGTTTTTGACCTCCTGGGGACTCAAGACTTGCACAAACTTCTTGGAAATGCACCAACAGTCATTATTTTCCATGTTGAATCCAAAAATGCAAACCATTTGTGATCTGGAGCTCCCAATCCTAAGCGCCACGACTGGCCCGACGCAGAGGGAGAAAAACCCTGCTTTGTGCCCAAAATTTTGTCACGTGACCCAAATTGCCCCAAATTTTTTGAAATTTGGGCTGGAGGTTCCCTATGATGTGCTATGTTGGGTCATAGAGGCTTCATCCAATATTCAAAGCCGATCTTTCTCTTTTTGCCTCTTTTGTATTTGTGTCGCTCTCCTCAATTTCGCCTTCAAACTCCTTATCCGAGCCTTTGAACTCATGTTTCGTGCCCTGTAGTCATAAACCATCTACCTCAATATGGTTTTTTCCTTGTCGGTCTTCTCTAGAAGTCTCTCAAGGTGGATGTTGATACGCTCGAGCCAAGACTCTCGGTCATTGTTAATCTCTTGCTCTAATGGAGTGAGCTCAATCCTCCTATGTTGGGCAGCTTAGTGATTCTCACGGAGGTTTTGCAGCTCCATGATCTCATGCCGGTCCTCGAGCTATTTTTTCCTCTGCTCCAAATACTTGATAATCCACTTAGCCCTCTCCAAATTGAGAGATAAGGCTTGGATCTTCGTCTGCTACTCCTGGATGGTCCTCGTAAGTTTGGCACTCTCCACATTTGTATCATCATCATGAATGAGGATGAAGTCACCCTTTTGTTCACCTGATGACCCCTTGTCATGCATGGGACTCTTTCCCTTGTCTTTTACTTGTGTTGCCGATGTCGGAAGCGAGGCCCCTTCCACCCCGGGTGGAGATAACACTCGCTTTGTTGCTGCAAACAAATGTCCACTGCCTCTCTGATAGGTGATGAATAATAGCATAGTAGTGGCCTCTCTGATGCTAAGGACCACCTATCTCATGTTCAACCTCTGATAATACCTATGATGTGCTGAAGAGGTCATGGGAGATTAATTCATCCCACGTAATGCCCTGTAATCCCAGCTTATGAACCATCAAATTCTTAATAAGAGAAAAGTGATAAACACTGTTAAGTTGCTATTTAGGGGTTTTATCCTGCATGAAGGTGTGAATCCCCTCTGTGTTCCTGCAAATGAAATATGGGATGTTCATCATCCATACCCTGATAAAGTGCATGAGAAACCTGATGTGATAGGCATATGGATAAGAGAACGTCCCCTCACAGCTGAAGTACTTCATGATCAACTTCATGAGTGGAGCATATTCATCTTTCAAACATCAGAATGGAAAGACTCTTTGGAGATGTCTCAAGAAACTGGCCTTAATGTAAGGTTCCTAATGTTGCCAATCAACCTTTTGTTTCTTGTGCCATTGTTCTCCAATGTTCGGTATGTCGGTTGCTAATGAGACAGTTTCAGGTGTCAGTGTGAAGGTGACCCCGGCTAAGATAGAGTGATCTCCATGTAGGTGAACCACAAAAAGACGAGCCAACTCATGATGAAATTGAACACTAGCCACGTTTTGACACTCCAAACATGACAAATGCTGGAAACATGACATAGCAAGAGGGTAGGCCTGCAATTCTGTAAGTGTGGTTGGTTCATCCCTAACATTTTTGCCACTTTTGTGATGTCTTCAGCGAGCCTGTTCTTTCGAGGATGAATCATTTTGGGTTTCCATCTCATACTCCGATGAATGCTGAGATGCCATGACTGTTGTATATAGACTGTGCTTGGACTTCCCTTTGATGATGGTAGTGATGTTGTGATCTCTGCCACCAAGGGGAACAATGCAAAAAGGGAGTGTTAGGAAGGGGAATATTATGATGGGATTAGGGGTTATGGGGGGAAATTTTTTTTAGGGACATCTAGGAGGGTTTGGGGATTTTATAAGGTAGGGTTTTGGGGTTTTACATTGACCAATGAGTGGAGGGGATAGGGAATAAGGGTTTAGTAATGTTTTAGGGTAGGGAAAGATGGGAGAAATGTAATAGGGGGAAAGGGAAAAATGGAAAGAAGGGGAAAAGTAGGGTTTAGGCGTTTTTATTGCAACTATAAACAATCATAAACCATCATCATATTCACAAAAATATATGAGCCATCGAGACGTCGACCCTACCTGTCAATTGGAAGGGATTCAAAGTCGATTTGATGCAATTGGGAGCAAGACCGGGCCTTCGTGGGTGTGCGCCGTGCAGCAAACCCAGTGCACCGTGAAGCAAACCCAGTGCACCGTGCTCTGTGTGTGTGCCGCACCTGTTTAGTTCACCACTGTGGGGTTGCGCCCTTTGCGCCGCGCTCTCTGTGTGTGTCGCACCTCTATGCCTGTGCGTCGCGCCCTTGAAAACTCCTCCAAACTCACCCAAAACGCGTGATGGATTTCTCACAATCACTTTGCAATGTTTCTCTCCACCTTGGTATGCAAAATTACTACGTTTCTTGTAGAAATTCTATATAAAGACTTTGAAGTCATGGGTTTGATTTTTGTTTCTTCAAAACTCACTTTGCTAATGTTTTGTTTTGGCATTTTTTCCCTGATTTAATGCAACTCTGTATTTCACTTTTCCCTTTGAATTTTTAGCTAAAATGATGAAATTTTCTGGCACTTTTTGTAGGGGTTGCATGACATGGTGTTTGGCAAAGGAAACCATGACTGCACCTGAAGAGATCAACTGTAAACGTGTTATGAAACTAGCTCAAGAAAATATAGAAAAGATAGATCAACGCCTTAGAATTCAGCCTCTTCGAGGGGGAAACCTCCTTTACATTACATAAATGAAC
>APFE030359141.1:30336-56111 GCA_000404065.3 Pinus taeda
TTGTTGTGGTGTAACCCTTATAGGTTGTGGAAGGCTAGGAGAAACAACACTTCCATATTCATAGCTATGAGGGGTAGAATTCATTGTTGCCATAATTTTACTTTCTATTATGTCACAAAGCCCTTTTACTCTTTCCAATTGTTGTGGTGTTGCTCTAAAGAAGGTGTTGCTCTTTGTATCCTCATAATGTGTTATCATTTCCTCTGTGAGAATTGACCACGTAACAAGTCCTTTACGAGAACAAATCCCTTTATACCATAAAAATTGATCCGGTTCTAAATATGAAGATGCAATACATACCTTTTGTAACAGTGGTACACCATGTACATCAAAATATTGCTCCATCTGCCGTATCCAATTTACCGGATCCTTTCCATCAAACTTCCTCATCTTGCTTTTTCTTGATTTTAGGAGCTCGATCTCAAAATGATTGTAACTCTGTACTTTCGGATCTTTAAGTTCTGAAACTATGACCTGTAGTAGTACTCTGTTCCCTCTTTTCAATGCCACTGGTTTTACCCCAATTGGATTCTCCAATGAAGAGTTATGCCAAATCTCCCACAGTGACCTGATTATAGACTAGTTCAGTAGAGCTCACTTGTGCGACGTGCCACAAGTCACTGTTTTGACCTTTGGATCTAAACAATGCACACAAGAAGCTACAGTCCGTCCTCTTTCTATAACTTCTTACGAAATTTCAATCCGATGCTCAGAGAGAGAGTTATGACGATTTTCCCCAGGTCACCTGTTTTGAATGCAATTCAGGAGTCTACAAAAAGACCAACTTCCTCAGATCATATCTCTGCAAATATCACGTAAAAAGATCTGAAATTTGGACCCAAGGTTCAGCGCAATTTATTCTCAAATGGGTTTTTCTTGCGACTTCTAAAATGTCACAAAACAAAATTTATAGTGAAAATGCCACGATGGCCTGTTTGGAACAGCGAAACCCTAGAATCCAAAGCTCTGATACCAAATGTTATGAAACAAGCTCAAGAAAAGATAGAAAAGATAGATCAACGCCTTAGAATTCAGCCTCTTTGAGGGGGAAACCTCCTTTACATTCCATAAATGAACAATTCTTCGATGATACAAATGAAAAGACCTCCTTTCTATATATAGGAGTCTAAGGGGTCATAACATAATCAGAGCCGACATAACAATCATAATGTAAGGGCACAATAATAACAATAGTGGGCTTCTATGGGGCACAATAGTAACAATATGGGAACTGCATGGGTACATCAATATAATAAGTGGGTTGTACTAATAACAATAAGGGGTTATACTAGTAGTATAGGGGCCTAACAAAACGTTTTTGAAAATTATCACAAATGACACACTGTTTGAGTTTTCTTTAAAACAGAGTTTTGAAGAACAGTCGTAATCTATGAACATGACGATGAAAATCTTAGAATCACAACCTTGTAATGGCGTCCCTCTGGCCTGCATGGATTTATTCGACATGTTTGAAGACCAAATTGACTAATCCCTAGACCTAATCACTGAAAATAACTCTTGTCCATTAAAAGATCAAACATTGACTGTCATGGACTTTAGTGAACATTGATGAAAGACCTAAGCCAACAGGTGCCAGACATGAGGGGAAATGAATGACAAGACCTCTTCTGTCAGATTATGGCATGCCCCTAGCGGAATACAGCTGAGTGAATGGAGCGATACTCCTAAAAATGAAATGCAAAAAGAGTTTTGATCTCTAACAGAGGACTGACAAGACCGACTCTAACATGGTGGAATAAGAGCCACATCATCATCCACTTTTGTAGATAGAATAAGAAGAGGTGGCATATAAGGTCGAAGAAATGGATGGAGATGATTAGAATGAAGAATATATTCTTGTATTTCTCATTCAAGATACTTGTATCAATGTTCATATCAATAACATCCCTTAATATTTCCTTCCCAAATTTGATGGTATTAGGTCAAAGGATAAGGAATCCTTTCTCTTTGAATTTTAAATCCTTTTCTATATATTATGGTTACTTACTAAACACTCAAAAATTGAGATTGTTTCTAGACACTTTGAACGATAGGGCTCTTAAATGGTTCATGAGTTTAAGGAATAAGTCAATAATACCATGGAATGATATGTCAATTATATTTCTATAAAACATAAAGATTATAATCTTAAAGAAGAAATCCTTAGAATGACTCAAAAATAATATGAGAACCTTCAGTATCTAATAGAGAGATTCATGTATAATTTTAGACAGAAAATTATACCATTTAAGATTTGACACAGTAAAAACCATCTTACTTAGAACAACTAGAGATGAGTGGATTGGTCTCCTTGATCTCATGAGTAGAGGTGATATATACAAGTTATCATTTGAAACATTTGTGAAATATGAAAGCACATATCAAGAGGAATGAAAAAAGTAAGTAAATCAACATCAAGATCGGTTAGTTAAGTTGAACTTAGAAATTTGCTTGATAAATTTAAAACAAAAATGCTTAGCAATCTATGTGAACAAGTAGAAATGTTAAGAATGAAAAATGAGCAAAAAGATGATTTTGATATTTGTGTTGTCAATGTAGAATCACATGCTACAAAATATTTCCCATTTTTACCAAGGTTGAAGGAATTTTACCAAGAGGACAATTAAAGAAATTTAACACACATAAAATAAAACATTCATTAAAATATATATCAGAAATATAGAAAAAACACAGAAGGCAGAAAAGGCATGACAAACTTTCTTGTAGTTTCTCATTCTCATGAATTTCATTATTAAAATAATGTTTATGATACATATAAATACATGAGGAAGTTGTCTTAAGATAGTGCATCTATGTTTAACAAACTTGGTTGAGATATTTTATCAACAAAACACTAATCTATGAGAAGTCGTTGGAGAGAATCTCTCATCCTAGCTAAACTCCCTAGTTTGAGGAACTAACTCCTAATTCTCAAGATTTGATATATTTAATTATAATTTTGGATTTATAATTGTTCTATTATGAAAGTGAGGCTAACATTCCCCCCCTCAATGATAAATCTTAAATAAGAACAAGGAACCCTCTTCCAAGTTCTCAAGTTGATCCTCAAAAACATTTGCTTGAAAAACTGCCAAAGCTTGATGCTATATAAACTCAAATCTGAAGAGAATATGAATCAACTTCAAGTTTGATTCATCTCTGAATCTCACTTGACAACTCAATCATGTTCCAAGCTACAAAAGGATCCAATTGTGCTTGCCTTGAAATTAGCATTTTGTGCCCACTGAAAAAATTTGATGAACACCCACTGGCGTATATGTTTGTCCACTGATAAAATCTGATGAATGCCCATTATAAAATCTACTAATGATGATTTCCCACTGGGTGATGATGCTAAAGAAAAACTCATTGTTGCTTTTGCTGTGTTTGAGAACTACTCATTGTTGACTTTGTTGTTGATCATCCATTGGCGACTTTTGTTGAAGCTCACTCACTGATAAAAATACCCACTAGCTACTTCACTAATGTTGTCAAGAATTTCAATTGAGCAACCATTGTCAATTTCATTGACATTTCCCCCCTTTTTCAGCTGAAATGAGAGACAATATTCTTCAAATTATTTCGGAACCCCCCCCCCCCTTCAAGTGTAGGAGTGTTTCAATGGTTTACTCCCCTGTTCAACTACACGAGAGTACCATCTTCATTTTTACTATTGGTTGTAATATGTGTGAGTGAATTCGGTTGTAAAACTTATGCAATCTTCTGACCATGGATGACTATTCCCAAGGATCAAACCATGAATAATTGATCTTCAATCTGGTTGATTGTTGTTTTTTTCTGCATTGAGGTGATGAATGATTTGACTTTCCACAATGGTGACAAGGATGGAGATCAAAACAATGATCTCCCAGATGACCAGTTCTTTGACAATGAAGGCATTTTGGTTGGACTGCAACTTTTGTTTGTGTGTATTTATGTTTGTTTGCAACTTCAGTTTGTGTGTATTTTTTTTTTGTCCTCAACTTTATTAGAAATAGCCGATGTGATTCGTGCAAGAAACCATGCACTGACAAACTTAATGGACCTTTAATAATCTGTGATATGCAATGTGGCATCATATTTGACATATCCTAAGCCTCGTCGATTTCTATTACTTTTGATTTATTTCCATGCATTGATGATTGGTTTGGAAGAACGTTGAACTAGATCAGAGACCACTTCGACACTTGAAGTTCGTTGGATCAATGACTTGGAATCATCAGTTTTATTTATATTGTTCAAAGGCTTGGAAGCATCACTCTGCTCTAGCAACTTAGTTATTTGTAGTTGCGACTCCAGTTGAAAGAACTCAATCATTTCATGTGCATGTTGAAGGTGCACTTGAATATCAGCAAGAGTTGTTTTGTTGATATTCACCATGTCGCTAGTTGATGATAAAATCAAATTGTTAAGAATTTGGGATAGTTGAATGTGTGTTGCCATGTTATCTTGCTCACTTTGAATTCAAGCTCACTTGTACTATTGCTTATTTCTGATGCTTCCAATACTTTCTAGAGTTTTATAACTTGATTTCTTGAACTCTTGATTTCACGCTCGCTTGATGATGATCGCTTTGCTTGAATGCTTCACTGACACTTTGTGAATGCTTCAATCAACTTCACACTGGCTCTTTTGTTGTAGATGTTGTAGTTTAAACTTTCACACTTTATTTTGACACACTGGCTTTCTTGGTTGTTTGAATGACATGATCACTCTCTTTATTGTTTGAATCACGATGCTTGATTTATTGCGTATTGCACTGGTGTTAAACACTGGCTTGATTTGATGCTCACATGGAGAATAGAATATTAGAATTCACATGCATTTGACGATGATTTCTTTCTATATGGATTGCTTGAACTTTCTTGATTGATTACTTACACTTTGTGTTTTCTTGAAACTACTCACTGAATGTGCTGATTTTAAAAAAGAAAGGGTGTCAAACACTATCAAAAATGCATCCAGGAGACAAATGATAAGTTCAATCTTGATGACTCAGTTGAAGACTTAATTGACTTAGTGTATTCATCTTAACAATTAAAAGTAGGGTGTCAGTTACAACTAAGAATAAACCCGTACAGTTTAGTTAAAAAATATTTATTGGGAAGTGATACAAAAAGTGTTGACGATGTGGATGTCATCTTGGCTTGAAATGCTTGATTTTGTAGTGTCCTTAACTTGACCGCTTTTATTACAAGATGTGAAATGTTCTTGCTTAGAAGATCATCTTATCAAGTTGATGATGTGATGCTTTGTGCTTGTGTACCTAAGCTTGATTAGAGGAGGTTGATTAAGTGTTCTTATCCTTAAGCTTGCTTATGTGCATGTAGTTGTTTAAGCGTAATACAAAAAGATCATTTTGATAATATGAACACAAGTCATGCACACATATTTATTACACAGGGTGTACCTAAGATCCCCATATTCAATTTCAAGTGGATCTACGACAAAAGCACCACACAAATTATGACTTTATTAATCACTGGAGTACATCACTCTTCAATGTCACAACTTTGTCATGGTAACTTGTCAATGAGAATGTCACACTTGCAAACTTTGGAAGAAAATTGTCTTCGAAAAGCTACCTGTAGTGACTCAGTCTCTCTCAAAGTAAAATATTACTTTGAATTACAATAATGACTTTTGAATTCACCTTTAATTTTGTCTCATTCACTCTCAAAACACTATAACAACCACCTTCCCTTAAAATTCAGTTATCACTGCAAATATTACAAAATAATTTCACCTTATCACTCCACAATCATAAAAGTTACATTTATCACTCCTCACCTTATATCTCCAGATCTTATTTCTCCATTAAAAAAATTTCATTGAATCTTCCATGACTTCAAACATAAAATTTACACACCTTATCTCTCCCAAAAAAACCACTCTAACTAATTTATGCCCACTTAATACTCAAACATATTAAACTCACATTTTTTGAAATGTACTTTTTCCCACACAAAAACTTTAAAATATTACTCCACTAAGAGTGCTTCTAAAAGCTGACTTTGGCGATTTTATCTACGTGTAGGAGAAAACTCGAATTGTTTGAGGAGGGAATTCACTTCAACCACATGCATTGAATCAACTCATCAATGATTCAATGTAATAATTACACTGATCTCTTCAATGGACATATGTTAACGATTAAGCTAGTTTGTTGATTTCAAGTCTAATCGCAAGAAAAAAAAATTCCAAGAAAAATCTTTGTCCTAGGTATAAGAATTTTATTTCACCTATCTTCCAATAGAGAAAATCGGTCATTATAGACCCAATACTCTGATTATACAGTCCTTCCTTGTAGACAGTGATAGAATAAGTGGCTCGATGTAACCTTGAAGAAATGATTTTTCTACACAAATACCAAGTAGCCAAGAGATGTGATTTTTGGAGCGAGTTTTCCACTTTTTCAAATGAATTTGATCCTTCCAAAATTCAATCTCTTAAAAAAAATGACAGAGAGCAACCTTTCCATAGATCTGCTCGCCTTCAAGAAAATGCAAGCAAGTCTGCCTCGTGCAATAATTTGATCCTCCTGGGGTAGAATGATTTTTTGACTCTAATATTGGAACTAACTATGATTCGATCTCTGCAATTTTGTCTTAGAAGCTTGACCCTTGTCTACTAAAAAAACTTGGATGATTTGATATCGGCTGATACGAATTTATGCACAATACCTCTACCTTTTGGCACAATTTCGACTTCAGGTATTGATTATTTTGTTGAGGTAGTGATTATTGCAACACAATAGAAATCTGCCTTTGTTAAATAATGTTTTCAATCCCTATAGTTTAGTTAGGCATGACGATGGAAATAAATCGGCTTTAACAATAATTGAGCAACCAAAATAAGAAATTAACAAGCTCACCTACTTCAGAAAAAGGAATGGCTCTTTTAATTTTTACATGAAAATCGAAACCATTTGGGCTAAGAAAATGCAAAATTTCATGAAAGGTTCTATGGCTTCATCGGTTGAACATCTTAGCGATTCTTCTAAAAACATTCCCCAGGAACAGGTTCTCACTTCTTCAACAACTTTCCAGCCTTTAGATGACCATTACAATCATCAAAAACTACCTGGAATCCCTACTGAGAGAAAATTGGCCCTTCTTAATCTCTATGGAAGTGCCCTTCCAGTTTTCTTGATATAGATCGATTCATCATCGAAACTGGTGGCTGTCAATTTTAAATCCAGCGAAGACTAATTTCGATGATGGAGTAGGGCTCCTCTCTCCCCGTACTGCACATTATGGTTACCCATTAGTGCAGATCCATAATGGCTAATGCTGCCACAATACACAATTATATACGATGCACTCATCAAATCTTCATATCACTATGTTTCTGTACACACAGGAGAGGATTCTCTTGCTCTGATACCAAACAAAGAAATTTAACACACATAAAATAAAACATTCAATAAAATATATATCAAAAATATAGAAAAACCAGGCAGGGCAGAAAAGGCATCAGAGACTTTCCTTTAGTCTCTCATCCTCATGAATTTCCTTAATAAAATAATGTTTATGATACATATAAATACATGAGTAAGTTGTCTCAAGACAGTGCACATATCTTGAACAGACTTGGTTGACATCCTTTCTAAACAAAACATTAATCTATGAGAACTAGTCGGAGAGAATCTCTCTCCTAACTAAACACCCTATTTTGAGGAACTAACTCCAAATTCTCAAGATTTGATTTATTGAATTAAGGTTTTGGATTGATAATTGTTTTATTATGACAGTGAGGCTAACAATAATGGAACAAGTCAATCACCAAGGAAGTTGTTTTATGTAGCTCCAAGAAGACCATGGCAGCCTAGTCAAATCAATATGATGCAAGAACCTAAGTCACAATTTCAAGCTTATGTTCATCCATCTCAAAGTAATTGGAGCACACTGTTTCCTTGGTAACCTTGACCATCTCAATTCCAAACCAATCATCAAAACAACTTTGGCAAGGAATTTATGGGAGGAATCCACAATATCCTCAATATTTTCTTCAATATCCTCCAACGCAAATCCATTTTATCCATGCCATCCACCTCCACCACAACCACAATTCCAACCACATCCATCTCAAAGATAAACTCCCACTTAAGTACCCATACTACAATTTCCAAACCCACACAAGGAAGTCGCTTAACCCAATTACAATGATGACGTGCAATGACACTTCTAATCATCTCCTTTTGATGTAAATCGTGTCCAACTTAGCTCAAGAATATTATTGTAAAAATAGATTAACTTGACATCATTGAAGGACAACATTGAGAAAAAATAAGATTCAATTGAGAAGATGAAAGAATCATGGGTTGCACTTCATGAAGAGCAAACATTGGAATTAGAGATTGAGAAAGTTCCCTCATGCTTACCATCATATCATCCATGTGTTCAAGAGAATAATCAACAAAAAGAGGAATATTTTAATGCCATGGTAGAATAAGACAATAAGAATAATCTAGATGAGCAAACCAACCAAGGGTATCAAAAGTATGTTGATGTTTTCTTCCATAAAATCAACAAGATGGAGCATCGATCTCTTCTTCAACAATGTTTAATATCATCAATGTCAAAGAATTTGGTCTCTAATATTCATGTACATGTCAAACCATATATTTCGAGCCTTCACATGAGTTTATCTGATATGTTTTTATGCACATGGGTCTATTGGAATTATTCCCACACTTGAAAGAGATATATTTTTTTAGTAGAGTAGGATAGAAAAAGAAATAAAGAAATAGAGGAAATTGGAGGAAAAGAATAATATCTCAGGTGAAAACCTCTTTTGAGGTTCCTGATATTTGCTCATTCATTGAAAAACTTCATGAGGTGGTTAATGGGTTGGTAAAGGAAAATAAAGAAGATAATAAGAGAAAATCCTAGGTGAAAACCTACTTTGAGGCACCTAGGGAGACCTACTAGCTAAAATCCTCATTGAGGCAACTAGTAGGCCTAAGAAAAAAGGGAAAAAAATGAGAAAAAAAATATTTTTGCTGCATTTTTCTCTCTCTAATGAATGTACGTTCTCTCCTACCTCTACAAGCACCAAAAACAAGTTAACTACCAATATAAATGTTGACCAAAAAGCTAGTCAAAGAAAGTAAAACTTGGGCTTTGTCCTCCTTTGCTCAGATTCTCCAATAGGTCAAAGGCCATTCAATCCATCATCCTCATCCATTTCCAACCTCCACCCATCATTACCAATCCTTTACCATTCATTTTCCTCGTTGTCCTAAAATAGTATAGGAGGGTTATGTTTTGCCACAAGAGTCCAAAATATAGAAAGCAAAAAGAGTTTTTACCATATCTAGAAAACCATACATCCATTGGAAGATATGTTTTGTGGGATATGCATATGGATGATCTTAACATGATAAATCAATTTCAAGAAATCCCAATGCACAATTTTTGAGAAATTGGCATCCCTGACCTACGGCCATTTTTACTTTTTGTCACGATTCATGCATCCATTAGCCAATATTTTTTATGGGGAGTTGAATAAGGATGATTGAAACATGAAAAAAATATCAAGTCAATCTAGTCTACCATTTGAGAGATATGGATAAAACAATTATGGTACATGAGATTGTCTTCAAATGCTATGGGATGAGCTGGAAAGCTATAGGAGCCAGATCCAATTGGAGGAAGGGGTGAATAGGTTGTAGATTCTTCAGGGAAGGTCGAGAGAGTTCCTACAACACCACTTTCATCACCCATCCACTTCTTCTAGCCGAAATTCATCTTCCAATTCCACTCTGCCATAGATAAAAAACACAGAAGAAACTCTACCTTCAATTTTTCCACCACCTCCTCATTATTATAGTCCTGTCATTGTACACTTTATGAATTTCCCTGAATTCTGCATGCAATACAAGGTCTCAAAGAATAATTAAGTGCTTGCCACTAGAGGAAAATTTATCTTTTAGTAGCTCGTATAGTCACATCAAATGCTAGAATCAATTATTTTTCAGCCACTGAGAAAACAATATAGCCACCTTAAGAATCATGAAGCCATTTCTAAAGTGATAAGGGTTGCACCATCAAATAATCCATCCATTCCAACAACAACAAATTGAAATCTTAATAGATACTTGCAATAAAGAGAGTTCCCATTTGCAGGGTACATCATGTGAAGACCTGTTTAAGAGGAAAATAAGGAAATTTTCACCTCTAGAGAGCCATGGATCAATCATCAACTCAGTAACATCAGGCATGCCTCTCAAGCAACCATTAGTTAGGTACATGTATGTAATCTTCTTCACCTCTTCTCTCAAGTGTATTATGGTTAGGAATTTGTTTTCAATGCGTGATAGATGATGTTTTATAAGTTAAGGATGGGTTAGCAGTGTTGGCCACCCTCAACCAGTTAAGTGCAACTAACTCTTTCACTCATGCAATGTCTAAAATACAAATTAAGAAGGGTGATGATTACAAGATGTGGGTACAATGGCTAAAAGATGAAATTCGTTCAAAGGCCTAGTAGCCAAAGTTATTTGAGAAAATACCACAAAAGGGAATAAAAGTACAAGGCTCAAATTCACTTACACAGTTACTCATTCCGAAGAAATAATTGGAGAAACCCATCAAGGTACAAATGGACAAGCTAGATGCTACCAGGGATGGCCTAGGGTGCTACAAAAGAGATATAGAGTTTATTTTCTTGTTCTATATGATCATAAATAGTTGTTACATGAGAAACAAGGCTGCTATAGGAGAAGCAAAACTGCTACAAGATAGACAAACTATGTGCTACAAGAGAAACATGTTTTCTACAAGAGAAGATAGTGTGCTACAAGAAAGTCAAAAAAGTTGCAAAAAGGATAATTTTGAACAACTTACCCTATATCTGAAGAGGTACATCTAAGAGAATGGTAAGTACATATTTTTCTCTGCCATCTCTCGACAAGAAGCATGTAAAACCTTTCATTCCTTCAACCAAATTCTAATAGTAGTTTGAGAATAAAAAAATGAATGAGAATGTTTCTTTTGAGCTAAGAAATATGAGAAACGAAATTTAAATGTTTTTGGGATGATTCTGAAGTTTTCATTCCTCTAACTAGTATGGATAAAACTACTCTTTTACCCGCGTAGTAGATTAGGAGTATTGGTATGCCAATCTTTGGAAAATCACAGTGAAAAAACATGGGGGGAGTGTTTCCAATTGAAGAGAGTCCATGGACTCATAAAGGATGCTAATTATCACACATGTTGTGGATAATGCTCAAAAAATCATATCACGAGCAAACATTGTGGACATTAATAGGGAGATTTCCCTTGAGACACAAGGACAAGCCTAATTAGAACAAGGAGAAAAGGATGGATCTATAGATGAAGGAGATGGAGAAGAAGAGGAAGAGAATGTTACAAGAGAAGATGTGTCAAAATTCCTTCTGAGGCAACTTGCGATATTATGGAGGCAACCAAGGCCATGAATGAGGCATAATTAGGTCACTAAGTTGCTTAGAGGATGAACAACAATTTCAATAGGGGGTATGATGGGCCTCCAAAGTAGACATAAATTAAGGAACATCTGACCATCCTTTAGCACATTAAAACTCTATTTTTGTATTGGATGACATATTTTTAACTTTAATATGTTCATTAGGAAGGTTTAGAGATAATTTCATATTTGTGCCTAATATTATTTATTTTGAAGAATATTGTGAGAATACTCGGCAAATTATGAAGATTCGGAGGAGGAGATAATCTAGGGAGTTGTTCCCTACAATAGGAGGATCAATATTAGATACTAAATGAACAAAATATCGTGAAACGACTCAAAAATTCTGGAGCTTCAGTGATTGAGAAGATCTAGGAATGTGTTCCCTCTCATTTAATATAGATTTCTAGTGCTGGAAACCAAATCCACTATTTGAGGGATTCTGGAAGGGAAAGTTTTCATATTTCAAGGAGAATGCTTCCTAAAAATTTTGTATAAGTACAAATTAGAATTTTCCTCTAGAGGCATCTACTTCTTAGTCTTCTTGTGGTGAAAACTTGTATTTTTGCAGCTCCACTTTCATTTCTAGCAGGAACATACTTGGCTTTATTCAAATAATGAAGTTTGGTGCCATTTTTAGCTTCTAAAGCTTGGTCTCCTTTATAGAAATATGAGTATCATTGGTATCGATCATCTTAGGAACCTTAGAGCCCCTTTCTATAATTCTATTTTTTCCTTTTCACTTCTTATACACATGCATCTCTTATTCTTCTATTTAATATTTCTGCATTTAGTTTTGATACTTCTTTTGCTATAGGATTGGGTTAAATAATTAAAGTAATTTATTTTTTAGCTTATTTATAGAGTCACAAGGATGATTCATCCTTAGAAAAGCCTTGAAAATCTATCTTCATCATTAAGCTACTTGGATTGGTTTACTAGTTCACAAATCTAGAATTTCTGGATGTCACTTGTAGTAAAATAGTTGTATAATTTTTCTACTTTTTAGAACGTGTTATTGAGCTTCACTTGAGTTGATTCCATTGGGGCTAGGTCATAAAAACATTTAGTTTAATAAAAGAACTTACCCCATTTCATTTGTACTTGCTTAGGTTAGAGATTTCATAGGTTCACTAGGTCATTGGTTCTTCAATTTCCAATTTTAAGGGTAGTAATTTGTTGCTATTTTTTAGCACATGTTAACAAGGATATTTTAGGGTGCTTCCACTTGGATTGGAGACCTAAGACATCTTACATAATAAAAAAATTGAATTTGATTTACTTGGGTATCAAACAAGATTCTCTCTCCTATAGCATTATAGGCCTATTGTAGCAATTACTTGTAGCAAACATATAACATCACTTTCCTTGACCATTTTTTATCCCCACTGCAACTTTGACTTAGTATAGATAAATAATTACCCCTAGGCTCTAAATACATGATTGGAGAAGACCAAATACCATTTAGGATTTTCCTTTTCACCCCTGCAACACATCTAAACAATTTGGGTTAATGGACAAATTTATGAATTGGATAACACAATAATGAGAGGTTCCCTTTTATTTAGTTAAGGCTAGGTTCCCTTTTCAATGCAACTTTCACATCGTGCAATTAGGCTAGTGTTTGATTTCCACTTCTACAATTAAGATCAAGGTTTACATTTGAGCAAGTAACTTTTTTATATCTAGAATAATTTAGGTTAGATATCATGATATTCACTTCATTGCATCATATCAACGAAAAAATGATACAATGAGTGTTGCACATATAGTACCGACACCTCTTAAAGTTATACGAACCAGGGCCAACAATTTAAATTGGTAGCCTTAGGAACTACAACATTCTTGTTGCAATACTGAAGCTTATCAATGGCTTTTTTTTGGTAAAGCAAGAGACTGACCTTTTATTTCATTGAAGCAGACAATTTACAATATATACAAATGTCCACCAAATTCTATGGACTTGGGAAAACAGAAAGTTGCCCTACTGAAAAGGACACCCCTACCCTCGAAAAGTACCACCCTAAATCTTTAAGTACTAACAAAAAATGAGTAATGGGAAAAGTTGGGCCCCACAAAATCCCATGAAAATGAACCAATAACTAGCCTCTTTGATTGCCGCCATGCAAATTCCTCTCTTAATCTAATGACGGAAATGCATATCTCTTTTGGAAGAAACATGGCATTTAACCTCCTGCACCACAAAACCACACAATAAATCCTGATTGTTGATCGACTTTGCGGGAATCGATGACCGAGCTGAATATCGTATGGCTAGATGTTGTCGACCTTTAAGGTACGATGAGGGTGGTTTTCGGTCCCAACCCTCCTCCACATGTCAGGCTCTGTATGGTATCACAACCCATTCTCCAAAACCATTTTTTGTTTGAAAGTAGTGTGATCCCCTAAAAACCAATCGATCGGCGGTATTATTACCAGACTATGGAAATTTGGATGTTGAAGCCTCCTTCTCCACTGCCAATGGTTATTCCCCAAAGGTTTTTTCTGGACTGAGGAAAATTTTGCCAAACACTAGGGATTATAGAAGAAGACATTATCCTATCTGCCATTAGCAACCAAGGCCAGCCTTCTACCTGTTTGACCCAAATGAGAGAAACCAGCTGAGAACTGATCATCAAGACCTATCCTTTTTAGTTTTGTTCCAAAACACTTCTTTGTCCTTTTCCGCTAGGATATGACTACAAGTTTTTAAAATGCTTTGTGGTATTGCTTGCAACCTTGTCGGAGCTCTGCTTTCCTTGTAGCTAACACCTTGGTCGGCTAAGAAATCCAACAGTTTGTTAGCCTCTCTACGCACATGATTGAACCTGATTGAGTTAAGCTCCTCAAGGTGACCCTAAATTCTCTAGAAAACTCGAATTAATTTCCAGTGTTGAGAGACTTTCTCCAACTCTAATCTGCAGTTAATTCTTTTTACCGAGTTAATAACTAACTCAGAGTCGGCTTCAATGATCACATTGTGATAGTTATCCTACTTCAAAAACTCTAGGCCTTGCTCCATCACCATTAATTCTGCCATGTTATTGGTGGTTCTTCCTAAATGACAATGGAATAAGGAGAGGATCTTACCTGCTTCATCCCTCAGAACTCGCCCATAACTAGCTATACCAGGGTTACCGTTTGAGGCCCCATTGACATTGTATTTCAAAAAGCCTCTTGGAGGAGGTTGTCAATAATCCTTTTCAGAATCCTTTTTGTTTACCATTTTGATCTGGTTTGGTAGGATGATCCCCTGCGTGCCTAACGGCCTGAGAGTTCGAACATCAGCACCTAAAGGAGGAATTTTGGGAAGATTCTTGATTAATGAGCTGCTCGTTTCCTTGATCTATTTTAGGATCTAATCAAACAGGCCAAGAGTGTGATTTTTTTCATTTTTTAAGATTCTCTTGTTCCTTTCTTTCCATATATTCCAAATAATAAAACATGGCATGAGAGCCCAAGCTAGGTTGAGAACTTCATTATCCGAAAAGTGTCTCCTCTATGTGTTTAGGTTGTTTGTAATACTCTCTTTGTCCATGTCACACTGTTGAAAGATGTTGGCAAAAGCATCCCAAATCCTGGAAGCATAATTACAACTGTTGAAAAGATGTTCCATAGTTTCCTCTTGGGCTTCACAGAGCTCGCAGATGGAAGGTTCTAACATGCCTCTCTTTCTAATGTTGTCCTAGGTCAAGATTTTCCTGTGATGAACCAGCCACATGAAGAGTATGATTTTCATCCAACCTTGATGTCTCCAAAGGTTCATCCAGGTTCTATTTGGAGCCTAGGAAACTAGCTCTAGGATAATAATTTTTGCTTCCTTGATATTGAAGATGCCTTCATTGTTGTTTCCCCATCTGAGTTGGTCCTACCCTTCAAAAGCCAAGATCATCCTTTGATCCAACATTTTTTGAAGAGCCTCTACCTTTGATTTCATCATTTTGTCATTCTTGCACTCTATATTCTCCCATATCCTCCATTTTCCATTATTGTGGGTATTCTCCCAAAAATCTTTCACTCTTTTTAAACCTTGGGTGTCTGTTTCTTGCCTCAAGTTCAAAAAATCCTCTTCTAACAATCTTTGTTCTTATTGTCATTTGTCCTCCCAGAAAAGAGCCAGGTCTCCTTCTCTGATTTCCAAAAAGCTATTTCTTTGGACTAAACCTCTGTTCTCCCAGGATTTGTTCCAGAAAGTTGAGCCGTGTATGTTTCCAGACATCCTTACGAGGTCAGTGTGATGCCAAGAGTAGGCACATTTTTCTTTCCATATGCTTGCCCATTGCCCCTTGGGATTTTTAACCCAACACCACCAGAGTTTGGCCCTTAACACCTCACTTAGGATCTCCTGGTCATCTAACCCTAAGCCCCCATGAATATTGGGTTTGCAAATCTTTTCCCAAGAGACCAAGGCCCATTTTTCCCTAGTTTCCTCCCTACCCCAGAAAAAGTCTCTTTGGATGTTTCTAAATTGCTGCAAGACTCCTATGGAGGCAGGTAGCGCTGAAAGCATGAAAATTGTAATTGATTGGACCACAACCTTTGTCATCACTATTATGCCTACCAGATTTAAATATCTGCTCATCCATTTTCTGACTTTGTCCTACATTTTGGTGATCGAGGGTTCCCAAATGCTCTTGTGCAAGGGTTTCACAGTTAAAGGAACTCCTAAGTACTTTGAAGGGAGGGAATCCCTTTGAAAGCCTAAAATTCTGGATATATTTCTCTGAATAGCAATATTGGTAGTAAAGAAAAATATTTTGGATTTGGAAAGGTTGACTTCCATACCTGAGGCCATAGCAAAGTCATTCAGAATTTGTTTGAACGCCCGAGCCTCTTTGACAGTGGGGATACCTTGTAACATGGTTTCATCTACAAATTGTTGATGTGTCAATGCCTAACCATTCTCCTTCAGAATGAGACATTGAATTTTACCCATTACTTTGGCATGCTTAACAGGACGGCCAAGACCTGCCATCATGAGAATGAAGAGAAAGGGAGAAAGCGGATCCCCCTACCAAGGCCCTCTGGAAGGAATAAAAATCTCAGAAGGAGAGCCATTTACCAATATTGAAAAGATGGAAGAGGTGACCAAGGCCATGACCCATCCTACCTAGATGTGATAAAAAGCAAAAGCCTTAAGGATATTCCTGATATAGATCTGTTTCACTTTGTCATAAGCTTTTGCTATGTCCAATTACAAGATCATACCAGTTTTCCTTGTGCTGGTTAATGAGTGAACCACTTCATGCGCTTGAATAATGTTATCGAAAATTTGTCTGCCTTCAACATAACCTGATTGCTCCCCCGAAATCAGAGAGGGAAGCAGAGGTTTGAGTCTGTTGGCCACTACCTTGGATATAATTTTGTAAACCACATTGAAAAGTGCTATGGGTCTATACCTATCTGGTGTCTGTGCATTTTCCTGTTTAGGGATCAAGGAGATGAAGGAGGTATTAAGCGCCCGCAAGATGGTTCTATTCATCCTAGAGTCTTCCACTACGTTCAAAATATCATCTTTTACAATATTCCAGCAAGCTTTAAAGAAATCTACATTGAAGCTATCCCAGTCTAGTGCTTTGCCATTCTCCATGTCTTTGAGAACCTCACCGACCTGTTCTTCCGTCATTGGTCTGTTGAGATTGAAGCTGTCCTGTCTAGTCAACAGCTTAGGTATATGCTTCGTTACATCCCTGATGTAATGTTCTCTTCATGGACTATTTTCCTGGGCTATTTCACGGAAATGTTGAAACAAGATGGCATCTATCTCTTCGTGGGATTGAAGAAGTTATCAGTCCTCCATTTTTATTGAAGATGTTCTGTTGTGTGCTATATTCACCATGGTGGATTTGTGAAAAAATCTAGTGTTACACTCCCCTTCTTTTAGCCATTGGACTCTAGATTTTTGTCTCCAAAAAATTTCCTCCCGTTTACACCAGTTCTCCCAATCTTGATGATATTTCCCCGCTAGATCCTTCTTGCCTTTTTCAAAACCTTTCGTGATCATAGCTTGGTTGAGTGCCTGCATTTTAATTTCCACCAATTTCTTTTCTACAAAAATATTGCCAAAATTCTTCTTATTCCAATCTCTCAGCCTTATTTTTACGTGCTCTAATCTTTTATGAAGCATAAACATTCTAGTTTCTTGAATCTGAATATCATCTGCCCACTGTTTTTCAATATTACTAATGAAATCTATGTTTGAAAGCCAAATATTCTCAAATCTAAAAAGTCTATTCCGGGGGGTGCCGATACCCTAGATCTCCATTTGAATTGGCCAGTGATCTGAGCCTCCCACTGGAAGAACACTAGCTATTATTTCCTTATCTAAAAGCATGAGATCCTTAGAGATAATGAATCTATCCAATCTAGATGCTACCTGAGACTCTCCTCCTCTCTTGTTGTTCCTGGTGAAGAGGCCATTACTTGTTTCAACATCCACTAGTTGCATGATATTTGAAAAGATCTAAAAAGCTAAGGAGTCTTTACTAAGTGCTCTGGTTCCACCCTTTTTTCAGAAACTGATTTTATCATATTAAAATCCCCTCCCATGATCCAGGGTATTTTGGCATGTCTTTCGCTTAGACATGTTAGGGATCTGTAAACTTGAGTTTGTCTTCTATTCTTTGAGCGACATACACATTCGTGACTAGATAGGTACTCCTATTCCCAATAGGCTAAATCACTACTAATAAGTAATTCCTTGGAGTTGCGGCATCAATTAAATAAATTCTTTGGGGGTTCCAGAGCGTGAGAATACCTCCTGCTGTATTCTCAGCTTTAACGTCTAGATATTCATATTTATTGAGCCACTTGCTATGAAGTTGTTTTAACTTTTGAAAGGAACATTTTGTTTCTTGGATAAAAATTATATCTAGAGCATCCTATTTCATTCTATTGTTTAGCAATCTCTACTTTATTTTACTACCTAGACCTCTAATATTCCAAGAAATGTACTTCATCATTAAATATTTGTGAAGGAGTAGCTGGTGAGATCTTTCATCTTACCTAAATCTATCATGATCTTTCCACATTCCATTAATATATCATTCTTTTTTTTTGCCTCTTTTTTCTAGTGTTTTTGGGCGCTAATCCTGTAGTAGATTTTATCATCTTCACTCCTTCGCTACTCAGCGTGTTTCTATTTTTTTCCCTCTCTAGACCCTTTTCTTGAGTTTTCCATAAATACAACTATTGTATCCTATTGCGCTCTTCCTCGGGTAACGATTCAACTCCAACAGATGTTCCTTGACTTAAGAACCCTTCCAGATCTAGGTTTTCTCTTTCTAGAATCTCCTGCAGTTCCGTTTGCTCCAGATCCATTTTACTCTGGGTCATTTCTTGGTCCATCTCTTGTTCTGTATCGCTCATCATTATTCCTTTATGCTTATCATTTCGCTGTGTTTGTTCACGATTTCCTTCCTTCTCCTTCCCCCTCGTGCTCCCTTCCCTTACTTGATTTTCTACTATTCTTTCCTCGTCCTCTACCAGAACTTGAAAATGGTTCTGCCTACCTTGATGTCCGTCCTTTAGTTGCAACTTTTGGCCTCTTTTTCCTCCTTTTCCTTTATGGACCACCTTCTGAAAGCTCTCCGAGTCTTTCATTGTATTAGTCTTGCTATTATTCTCTGTTTTTCCCAAAGGACAATCTCTGAGAAGATGCCCATGTTCATGACATTTATGACATCTGAACGGAATATGCTCATAGTCCATTGTTTGAATCCATTCTTCATTGAAAACTTCCAGTATCACTTCATCTAGAAGAGCTCCTGATAGATCCATCTCCACACATATCCTTGCAAAGGAAGTATATTTTCCTCTTCTAGTAGCTTCTGATTTTTTGATAAATCTACCTAACTTATTGACTATGGCAGTTAACGATTCAGGTTGCCAATAATCAAGAGGTAGGGAATAGAGTCTTACCCAGACGGGGACCAATGTGAAAGTTTCCCACTCGGGGACAAAGTTCATCTTCCATTGCCTCATATAGAGATGTGTTGTTGTGTAGAAGTAGGGCCCTCCTTCAAACACTTTGTTTTTATCCTTAATATTTGTGAACACCACTGTAAAGAAACCCTTTGACCTAAGGTGTAGATCAATGCTTCCTCTGGGTTTCCAATGGTACTTGATCCATGTCTGTAAAGCTTTTTCTGTGGGCCAGAATCCCATGAATTTGCAAATGATTGAGTAGGTTTGCATGTGCTCCTGTGTGCTTGCAGTGCAGGATCATTTGAAATTACTCTAGGTGTTATTTCAGCTTTGGGTTTACAAGGCCCCTTTTGTTTTTCTCTTTTGTTTCCTATGTTTTGTCCTCTTCCTCCTTGTTTTTAGTGTTGTTGTTCTCACTTATTTTGTAGTCCACCTCTTCCTTTTCCATGTTTATCCTTTCTTCTTCCACTATTTTTCTAACCTTTTATGGGGACTTCTTGCCCTTGTTGGCCACGACCTCCTTATAGGAGGGAGAAGAGCTCCCTCCTCTACCTCCATCCATGGATGAAGAATCCCACACCCTGCCGAAAATCCTCGTAGCTCGTTTTCCTTCAGCACGTTTTCACTCCACCTATCAATCCCAACCTACCATTACCTAATGAGATTGTTTCTTTGTAGTGTCTCACAGTTTTCTTTTTTGCTAATTTTCTTTTTTTGTTAACTAGACATATTTGCTGTGTCCCATTGCCCTCCAAAGCTTATCAATATTGTAAGGCAATATTTCTCAAAAATAAATATTAAAAAATATGTGGACAAATAATTATAAAAATCCATAATTCATATAAAATAATCGCACAATATTTCTAGTAACATAAATATTAGCCAAGATGATCATAAATAACTATAATTGTTTCAATGAAAACTTATCGAACATAATCGTAATATAAATATTAGCAAGGATGAGCATAAACAACTATGATAGTTTCAGTAAAAACTTATCGAACATAATCTTGTGTAAACCCACCAATTTACATGTATAACTTTCACAATTTTTAACAAAATTTATTAAAAAACAAACAAAAAAGCACAAACCGATTACCGTAGTTCATGATTGTTTAAGTGCTCAATGAGGTTTTTGTTGGAGAAGTTCCTTCCAATTGCCATATTTTTATTTTTAAAATGTTTGCCTAATCTTTATACAAGGAAGTTAAGGCACATTAAAAAATAGTTATACAATTCTGAGTGTGCTTTATATAAAGTGTTGAAGCTTAGATTTAATATATGATATATTTATTTTTAAAATGTTTGCCTGATTGTGCTTTATATAAAGGGTTCATGCTTGAAAACAATCGATTTAATATAGAAGGGTGAGCGTGCGCGTGCTTTGTATAAAGCTAAAGTTGTTCAGCGGTCGAAACAAGCAATTTTATATGATTACGTATGAGATCTTAGAAGAACCTACATTTTATAATTGCTCTTTGGTACATCACCTGGCTTTACATTCCAGGGGAATATCTATAGTAATTTTTATTAATAGATGAAATCGATGAAAGTGGAATTTCTGATGCAGGAGCATCAAGACCCTCTTCAGTTGTAAATATGGAATAAAAAGGGGGGTGTGATTATTTTTAAATATTTTGTTGTTTTTAATAAAATAGGGAGTGTTTTTAGGCATAAAAGCAATAGATGTGGATTATTGTGGGATAAGGAAAGCTTTTCTATTTTAGAATAGGGAAAAAGATGGGAAAAAGCCTCAAGATGCTTTTCACCATGTGTATGCATTGCATGTAGACTCTTAGAGGTTTTAGTTGAGTGATTTTAGGATTTTTTTAATCATGTTAAGTTTTATAAATAATGTAGCCTCAAGGACATTGAGAATCAGAGTGAGAGAGAGTGAGAGAGAGGGAGTGAGTATGAGGAATAAGAGGCCATGAATAGGCCATGATTTCTCTTGTAAATATTATTTTATTTCTTAATTAATTATTCTCGTATTTTTGTGTGCATATGGTTGGTGTGATCTTCAATTAGTTTTATAATTTTTAAAAGTCTATTAAATGGAGATAAGGAATAGTAATTATTGAGTGAAAGATTGTGAATCGAATGGAGTTCGTAGAACATACGGATGTGTGAAAATTTCCGGACATTGAGTTTTTGATTCAGTTAATAGTTGAAATGCATTCTCATATGCATAGTTATTGAAGATCCTGGTTTATGCGGGTTTGCCTGCATCAAGTGGTATCAGAGCCGGAGCAGCTATTTTTGAAGGTTCAAGTGTTTTTTTTTAATTGCATGTGATGATTTTCGGACTGATGAATTTTGATTTACAGGAATAGTGAAGAAATCTCAGCGAGAAGAAGGAGAAGTGAATGTGGCAGAACCTGAAGATTCAACAGAGGTTGACTAAAGTTGCAGATGGGAGAAGCCTACAGGAGCAGTAGAGGATGCTCAAAAGGTTCGAGTAGAGAACCAATGATTACCAAAAGACCAGATCCGGAGGAAAGGATTGGTGAGGTAAGTGGCAACAAGAGAGCTTGTTGTGGCAGAGGCTTCATGCAATGCATAGCTGAGGAACTTATGACGATGGAGAAGGCTACTAAAAGTCATAAAGGAGAGAGAAGAGGTTCAGAGAAATGCCACAGAGATGAGATGACTGGTGGAGTTCGGGAAAGAGAAATTGCAGAAATAAAGGCACAGTTACAGGTACTGGAAGAACGGCTGCAAGAGCAGGAAAGACAGGAAGGAAAATGGATCTTTCCATTGAAAGGAAAGCGAGTGATTTGGCGACAATTGTAGAGGAGGTTGAGGCAAATTCTGATTGCCTTGGTAAAAAAGGGACTTAGAGTTCTTGCGCCAGAGTTGGAGTTTGAAAATCCCGCATGCAGATATGTTAAAAGGAAAGTGCTCAAGAAAGCAGTCAAGACTAAAAACTCATGTGGTTTTAAAGCTGATGAGTTGTGTATGTTTGCAGGTGTAGAGGAGGTTTCCATTGATGAAACAGAAGAGCACAAAATCATTGATGATTTCTTGAGTTATTGGGTAAATCCAGATCAGCTGGATAATGTAAAACCGTGTATTTTTGTAGCTGACAATTGTGATGTGATGACAGGTTTCTCTGAGGAGGATGTGCCATCTTATGAAACTGTTACAGCACAAGAAGAAGTTCTTATGGATGCAGAAGAAGTGAATGAGTCTGAAGCGCAGATAAGGGAATTAACAGTTGATACTGTTGAGCATTTTATGAAAACTGAGAGTTTACATGCAGGTGATGAGATGGTAACAACAGAAAGCTAGGATTGTGAAAGTATTGAAGATTGTACAGAAATCTTTTCAAAGGAGATGACAGGTTTATGGCAGGAGTTAAATGTTCTGGAGAAGAGACTAGAAGTACAGAGGATAAATATTCAAAATATAAAGGCAGAGATGAATGAAAATAAAGAGGTTCCAGAATACAGATGCATTCTCGGAGAAGATGTTGCAGAGGGACAGGAAGTTTGGGAGGCAGCGACATCCATAGTGACAGCTCAGACAACAGTGATGGCAGCAGAAGAGGCACTGATGCCTTATGATTTTTATTCTAACAATTGTTTTGTGAGTACAGGTCTTACTGAAGAAGCTGGAGAAAGTTTGTTGGACAAAGAAATTGATTTAATCAGAAGAATCATGTTGAAAGGGTCTCAGAGAAAGACATCACCAAGGAAGAGAAGCAGCAGAAGCAGCAGCAAAGGGAAGACAACAGAAGACTGTGAGAGTGCAGCCAGTGGAGCAAGGCAACATAAGATATGGAAACCGGGAGAAAAGCAACAAACAATAGCACATGATGACTTGCAGCACAAAGTATGGGATCCAGGCACCATGATCAGGAGATCATGATTAATTTTAAGGTTGGGTGTATGATGCAGGAGCATCTAGAAGATCTTCATTTGTAAATATGGAATAAAATGGGGATAGAGTTTCTATGTTTTTTTAGTTAAAATTAGGATGAAAAATAGAGAATAAAGCTTCCAGCTTTAATTCATTGTGTAAAAAAGGAAAAATCTTGCTTTTCTTAGAAGATAAGCTCTGATCCATCCTTTATGTACATATCCATTATTATTTAAATAAAGTAGCTGAGCTCTCATCTCATCAGAGAAGGAGAAGCGTGCCAAAAATGTTATGATTATAATTTCCTCTCAGCGTTCATGAATGATTTATTTCTTGGTTAACTGAACCATGTATTCAATATTTTATTTGGATGTGTATGGATGCGTTGAATGATCTAGTATCCTGTGAGTTGATAGCGTGGATGGCCTTTACATTGTTTTTTTGTTGAATTCCGGCATTATATTTTCAAACCACTGTTTTCCATCATCGTTTCATGGAGAGAGCATAGTTGTTAGCGCAGAGAGGGTAAGCTGTTGTGCATGCTATGTCATGAAACGCAGTAAGTTTATAATTCTTAAACGGTACATGGTTCACTGTTAAAATAAAAATATCTTGGATTGGCTCTCATCGAGTACAAGCAGAATTGGAATGACAGCGTTATGGAGAATCATGTGACAACAATCGCTGGCTGAGAACGATGCTATGTTTCGGAAATTTAAGAGAAGTCTGTTAACCAAAACAGTTGCAGGTTAATGTCCTTCCACGCTTCTCGTGGCAGATATAGTGTGCAGGCTGTGTGTTAACACAACGTTGGGACGGTGATGGCATAGGTTCTGTGTGTGTAGAGGTCCTCTGCGTGTAGAGATTTAATTTTAGTTAAATCTCTACAAATAAATAGTCTCCAGAGAGAGAGGAGCGTTAACACAAATAAATTTATATGTATGCCTGTATATGCCTGTATATGGCAGATATAGTGTGCAGGCTGTGTGTTAACACAACGTTGGGACGGTGATGGCATAGGTTCTCTGTGTGTAGAGGTCCTCTGTGTGTAGAGATTTAATTTTAGTTAAATCTTTACAAATAAATCACGATTTCATATTTCATGCAATTCCGCACAGTCTCCTTGTAACCAACGCAATTCACACTAATTGCGGATTATTGCCAAAGCCACACTGTATTAACTCTATGTTATGTAGTGTATGGTTTATGGAGGACAGCACACGGCCTTTGGACTAAACCCCAATTCAAAACCGTTACCAAATCAACACAGCTTAAATGAATTGAGTGCGTATTTCCACTATAATGGACAGCGCACTGTGAGTGCAGCGTGATGGTAACTACCACAACTACGCTTTATAATCCTACAATTAAACACTATGGAAATATAATAATGCGTGTAGAAATAGGTTCACAGCCACGGCTCCTGTTGACATTCTATGTAATTATCACAGTTTTAATGAACTCTACAGCATTCAACATTTAAAATTTCACCGCCTCAATTCTATCCTACAGGCATACAAATAAATCAATCAACAGATTGCGCCCAGCTTCATGCATATGGAATGACACCACTTGTGGTTAAACTACAGGCATACAAGCCCAATTCAAGGACCGACAATCAAACTCCACTGTTGGGTAATTTAAAGCACACACACCTTTTATTAAAACCATCAAAATTATGAACAACGCAATCTTCCCCTTTTACACAGGTAAAAACAACATTTTTCTTCAAAGGTCCGCGCTCCCTCCTGTACCAAGACATTTTTTTTTTCATTGAAGAGCTACTCATTTTCTTTTTTCTTCCTATTTTTCATACACAAAATAAATTCCTAATTCTATAATTTACATTAGAGGAAATCTTTCCTCCTTGGAGGCTAAGTTTTTACTTTTTTTTCCTTTTTACTCATAATGTAAATCTTTATTTAGTACAAAAGCAGCTTTTACCTAATAATTTAAGTTTTTTACCATTTAGTAAGTTTTATTCTCCATGCTAATCCTTCTTTTAGAGAAAAGATAGCATGCCTTATTTTTTTTCCTATTTTTAACTGAGGAAAAAAAACATAGGAACAGCAAGCTTTTCCCGTCTGAGTGCATGCACTTGCATCGGACTCCCAAGGTTGAAAATGATCATGATCTCCTGATCATGCTTTTTTTTTTTTCCTTGTCCACCTGGATCCCATACTTTGTTCTGCAAGTACCCATCTGCTGTTTGCTGCCTTTCTCCAGGTCCCCATATTTTACGCTGTCTTGTTCCATTAGCTGCGCTTTCATAATCTATCTCTGTTTTCATCTTGCCGCTGCTTCCGCTACTTCTCTTCGTTGTTGATGGTTTCGGATGAGATGCTTTCAACATGATTCTTCTAATAAGCTCAATTTCTTTGTCCAATAATTCTTCAAGTTGTTGATTTCTTGTTGCCTGCTGAGCTAAGATGGCTTGCTCAGTCTGTTCTGTTACCTGCTGACTTCTTGCTCTTATTCTTGTTTCTGTTCTGACTGCCACCCGATCATCCATGCCCTCTTGTCTTCTGGAACAGAAA
>APFE030359141.1:56193-76636 GCA_000404065.3 Pinus taeda
CCAGTACCTGCAACAATACCTGCATTCACAAAACACTTATCAGAATAAAAATCATAAGGCCTTAGTGCCTTATTTCCCACTGCCAGCACTTCAGTATGCTGATCCCAATCATTCTTGAGACTATCAGTTAGTCTCTCCTCAACATCATCTTCTTCAAGAATACCTCTGTGTTCGGGAACCTCTTTATTTCATTCATTTCTGCCTTTATATTCTGAATTCTTATCCTCTGTACTTCTAGTTTCTTCTCCAGAACATTTAACTCCTGCCATAAACCTGTCATTTCCTTTGAAAAGATTTCTGTACAATCTTCAATACTTTCACAATCCCAGCTTTCTGTTGTTACCATCTGATCACCTGCATATAAACTCTTAGATTGCACAAAATGTTCAACAGTATCAACTGTTACCTCCCTTATCTGCGCTTCAAACTCATTCACTTCTTCTGCATCCATAAGCACTTCTTTTAGAGCTAAATATCAATACCAGTTAGTACCAATATATCAAGGAGGACTAAATCCAGAAGAGCTGATTGACTGGATTAACAGCATGGAGAAATTCTTCGATTATGAAGAAATGGAAGAGGACGAGGACGTGGACGTGGTGGAAGAGGACGGCATGCTGAGAATGTCGAATTGAGGGAAGAAATAGAGGAGCTGCGAGCTAGGTTGGATGCACTAACCTCCGGCAGGAATATAGAGATAGAGCGTGTGAGGTCTCTGGTTGGAAGCCTTCGGGCAAATTGTAAAGGCCATGAACTTTGAATATCTGGCCATGGAAAAAGTTTGTAAATAATTGTTTGATTTTAAATCATATATATATATATAGATTGAATGATTTGTGAACTTGTTCTGTTAATCTGCCATTTCCATGATTGAGGAAGATGCATTCTGTGTATGGACAGCCACTGATGTCATGATTATGTAACCTGTGTAATGATTATATGAATTATGGAGAGAGACTGTAATTAATCGTGGTTCAACCTGTGTATTGGAAGAATCGCAAGAGCTGTGCGTTACAATTTATGTGGACAACGTATTAAAGGAGAGTGGACAGTATAATTTATAGAATCTCTGTTGGAGCAGTGACATGCGCGGTTTTGAGGCTCAACGCTATAATGCATTAAAGCATCCGATACCATAAGGTTCTGAGTTTAAAGCGCTTTCCATGTATGTGGCCGCGGGGTTTAACTTCTGTTGATGAATAATTATTGATCAAACGGATTGCAGAAGCGGAGGCGCCATATTAATGGTGAGTTTTATAATTCACTGTTATCACATGATTGTGGGCGTAGGTTATAAGAGGCTACCTGTGCGCATATCCATATATATCACAGAGATTCTATAGCGCAGGGGACTATAACGTTCCATTGTAATTGCTGAGCATATATTCATACATATATAAACCTGTGATTCATACGGAGGGCGCATCCAACTGCAGGCGATTGTCAAGCGTGAACAAAAGATAAAATTTCATATGTCTTCCGGTTTCAATCTCATATGAAATTGTCGCGGAAATGTTTATGGTTATTTATGAATGTCATTTCCAGCACGAATGTTGCGCATTGATAAGTTTGTAAGTTTGCATAAAAATTATGTATAAGGTTTTGGATAACGTGTGTAACCACTGGTGGTTGTAACAAGGACGGTTTCAAAAGGACTTGATGAGTGCAAGCAGAAAAGGGATCTTCTCAACCTGAAACGAGAACTGAAAATTTGACCTGCAATAGAGTATGATCCTGGTTATTTGTAGGATTAATCAGAGAGAGAGGAGCGTGCCAGAGAAGTATTATTATAATTTCCTCCCAGCGCTGTCATGAAGAAGCGATTTCCTGCATGTGGTAAATAAATGAAATGGCCTTTTATTTCTGGGTGGAATTGTATTATTATTTCCGCATGGAACCGTTATAGTATTTTATCTGCCTATAAAATCGCACTGTATTATTGGTTGTGAACATCGTACCTTGAGAATGCGTTAGAGGATTCCTTTTTGGAAGTTTATGGAACTATATGTATTGATTTTAATTCTTAACTGTGTGTATACCGTGAGCTATTCCCTTTATAAACGTAATGTGCTGTGTGCCTTAAGAGGTCTGCCGAGTCCGGGAAGTTTTGGTTGATTGAGAAATTGGTATAGGCTCTGATTGAGAAGTTACTTTACTGATCCTTGGAAGCAGTCCCGCGTCCTACAAAACCTGAATGGTTTGATTTGGTTAATCATCGAGATCGGAATGGGTTGATTTGCTTGATTTGCTTTGAGAACCGAAGGTTGAATTTGCTCATGCTCATTTATAATTTGTAACTGTTTCATTTATATTTCTTAATCATTAATGTTAACCATATTAAAATGTTAATATGGTTATGATTATATAATTATATAATCTTATAATCTTTTATGGCATTTTATTGGCGCTGTAGTATTAGTCCTCCGAATTGATAATACGCAGACATTGTGACTTAATTACTGTATTGATTGTTAAGTTATATGTTTAAACGGTGGGGTTTATTGCTATTACCGTGTGTGGTGTGTTTATGAAGCTTAATTGGAACGCTGTGGGAGACTGCGTTAGCGTACATATAGCGTAGCCATCAAAAGAACCGCATACAATGCTGTCCCATAACTGTTTGAATTCCGCTATCTTTATATCTTAATATTGTATTGAATTGCATATAAAAGTGTTTGAAGGCTGTGCGTTCCATTCCAATATGTTATGCTGGTAATGCATTTCCGTTCATATATTATGTTGGAATTTGGGAATTGTGGTGAATTTGTGACATTTTCACTTCAGTGGAAAGAGCCATTTTCTTTTCTGCTTTTCCTGCTCTTGCAACCGTTCTTCCAGTACCTGTAATTGTGCCTTTATTTCTACAATCTCTCTTTCTCGAACTCCACCATTCACCTCATCTCTGTGGCATTTCTCTGAACCTCTTCCTCTGTCTTCTTTATGACTTTTTGTAGCCTTCTCCATCGCCATAAGTTCTTCAGCTATGCGTTGCATGAAGCCTCTGCCACAGCAAGCTCTCTTGTTGCCACTTACCTCACCAATCCTTTCCTCCGGATCTGGGCTTTTGGTAATCATAGTTCCTCTGTTGGAACCCTTTGAGCATCCTCTACTGCTCCTGTAGGCTTCTCCCATTATTCAAAATACATAGTTCTATAATAGTTTTTTAATTAGGATGAAAAATAGGGAATAAAGCTTCCATCTTTAAGTCATTGTGTAAAAAAGGAAAAATCTTGCTTTTCCTAGAAGATAAGCTCTGATCCATCCTTTATGTAAATATCCATTATCATTTAAATAAAGTGGCTGAGCTCTCATCTCGGGAGAGAAGGAGGAGCGTGCCAAAAATGTTATGATTATAATTTCCTCTCAGCGTTCATGAATGATTTATTTCTTGGTTAATTGAACCATGTATTCAATATTTTATTTGGATGTGTATGGATGCGTTGAATGATCTAGTATCCTATGAGTTGATAGCGTGGATGGCCTTTACATTGTTTTTTTGTTGAATTCCGGCATTATATTTTCAAACCACTGTTTTCCATCATCATTTCATGGAGAGAGCATAGTTGTTAGCGCAGAGAGGGTAAGCTGTTGTGCATGCTATGTCATGAAACGCAGTAAGTTTATAATTCTTAAACGGTACATGGTTCACTGTTAAAATAAAAATATCTTGGATTGGCTCTCATCGAGTACAAGCAGAATTGGAATGACAGCGTTATGGAGAATCATGTGACAACAATCGCCGGCTGAGAACGATGCTATGTTTCGGAAATTTAAGAGAAGTCTGTTAACCAAAACAGTTGCAGGTTAATGTCCTTCCACGCTTCTCGTGGCAGATATAGTGTGCAGGCTGTGTGTTAACACAACGTTGGGACGGTGATGGCATAGGTTCTGTGTGTGTAGAGGTCCTCTGCGTGTAGAGAGGGTTGCCGGTGACATATATGGATGCCTGCATATTAAACCTGTAGGCGCACTCCTCAACACGGTTAATTGTTGGATATTGTTATAATATTACAGGTGGAGAATTATGGAGCGGGTTTAAACTGTTGTGCGCACAACTAAATATGCGTTGTTCTATTATTAAGAACTGTGGTGTGTATTCCAATGGCTGTGTGTGGAATGTTTATAAATGGGTGACTGATTTATTATAAGTTTTCCATCATTGCTATGCGTAGATTTTGACATGGATATCGATCATTGCTGTGCGCCTTGTTTTATGGCAGCGAAACCCATATTTAAATTGATTTCAATCGATTTCAATTGTCTGGTAATGAAGTTTTGTTTAGAGTTTCTGGAGATGCATGATTAGCATAACAAAGTGTTGAAGATCCTGGTTTATGCGGGTTGAGGCCTGCATCAAGTGGTATCAGAGCCTGGCTCTGTTTTCATTGAAGTGTTTTTTCTGAAAAGAAAGATCAGAATTTTTTTTATTTATTTATTTATTTATTTATTTATTTTTTTTTTTTATGATATGCAGCATACACACTTACAGTGGAAAGGATTGCAGAGAAGACAAAATCTTAGAGGTGAGGTGATTTTTTTTAAAATTTATGATTTAAGTCTATGGTTGCAGAAATTAGTGGCAGTGAACCTGGCATTCAGTTGAAGGGACAAGTGCAGTGTCCTGAAGAAGAAGAATGAGTTGCAGATGGGAGAAGCCTACAGGAGCAGTAGAGGATGCTCAAAGGGTTCCAACAGAGGAACTATGATTACCAAAAGGCCAGATCCGGAGGAAAGGATTGGTGAGGTAAGTGGCAACAAGAGAGCTTGCTGTGGCAGAGGCTTCATGCAACGCATAGTTGAAGAACTTATGGCGATGGAGAAGGCTACAAAAAGTCATAAAGAAGACAGAGGAAGAGGTTCAGAGAAATGCCACAGAGATGAGGTGACTGGTGGAGTTCGAGAAAGAGAGATTGTAGAAATAAAGGCACAATTACAGGTACTGGAAGAACGGTTGCAAGAGCAGGAAAAGCAGAAAAGAAAATGGCTCTTTCCACTGAAGGGAAAGAGAGTGATCTGGCGACAACTGCAGAGGAGGTTGAGGCAAATTCTGATTGCCTTGTTGGAAAAGGGGCTTAGAATTCTTGTGCCAGAGATGAAGTTTGAAGAGTCCACATGCAGATATATTAAAAGGGAAGTGTTGAAGAAAGCAGTCAAGACTAAAAAATCTTGTGGTTTTAAAGCTGATGAGTTGTGTATGTTTGCAGGTGCAGAGGAGGTTACCATTGATGAAACAGAAGAGGACAAAATCATTGATGATTTCTTGAGTTATTGGGTAAATCCAGATCCGCTTGATAATGTAAAACCGTGTATTTTTGTAGCTGACAATTGTGATGTGATGACAGGTTTTAATGAGAAGGATGTGCCATCTTATGAAACTGTTACAGCACAAGAAGAAGTGCTTATGGATGCAGAAGAAGTGAATGAGTCTGAAGCGCAGATAAGGGAGGTAATAGTTGATACTGTTGAACATTTTGTGCAAAGTGAGAGTTTATATGTAGGTGATGAGATGGTAACAACATAAAGCTGGGATTGTGAAAGTATTGAAGATTGTACATAAATCTTTTCAAAGGAGATGATAGGTTTATGGCAGGAGTTAAATGTTCTGGAGAAGAGACTAGAAGTACAGAGGATAAGAATTCAGAATATAAAGGCAGAGATGAATGAAAATAAAGAGGTTCCAGAATACAGATGCATTCTCGGAGAAGATGTTGCAGAGGGACAGGAAGTTTGGGAGGCAGCAACATCCATAGTGACAGCTCAGACAACAGTGATGGCAGCACAAGAGGCACTAAGGCCTTGTGATTTTTATTCTAACAATTGTTTTGTGAGTACAGGTCTTATTGAAGAAGCTGGAGAAAGTTTTCTGGACAAAGAAATTGATTTAATCAGAAGAATCATGTTGAAAGGGTCTCAGAGAAAGACATCAACAAGGAAGAGAAGCAGCAAAAGCAGCATAAGGAAAACAGCAGAAAATTGCGAGAGCACAACCAGTGGAGAGATGCAACATAAAGTGTGGAGACCTCGAGAAGAACAACAGAGAAAAGCAGCAGCAAATGGAAACTTGCAGAATAAAGTATGGGATCCAGGCACATGATCAGGAGATCATGATTAATTTTAAGGTTGGGTGTATGATGCAGGAGCATCTAGAAGATCTTCATTTGTAAATATGGAATAAAATGGGGATAGAGTTTCTATGTTTTCTTAGTTAAAATTAGGATGAAAAATAGAGAATAAAGCTTCCAGCTTTAATTCATTGTGTAAAAAAGGAAAAATCTTGCTTTTCTTAGAAGATAAGCTCTGATCCATCCTTTATGTACATATCCATTATTATTTAAATAAAGTAGCTGAGCTCTCATCTCATCAGAGAAGGAGAAGCGTGCCAAAAATGTTATGATTATAATTTCCTCTCAGCGTTCATGAATGATTTATTTCTTGGTTAACTGAACCATGTATTCAATATTTTATTTGGATGTGTATGGATGCGTTGAATGATCTAGTATCCTGTGAGTTGATAGCGTGGATGGCCTTTACATTGTTTTTTTTGTTGAATTCCGGCATTATATTTTCAAACCACTGTTTTCCATCATCGTTTCATGGAGAGAGCATAGTTGTTAGCGCAGAGAGGGTAAGCTGTTGTGCATGCTATGTCATGAAACGTAGTAAGTTTATAATTCTTAAACGGTACATGGTTCACTGTTAAAATAAAAATATCTTGGATTGGCTCTCATCGAGTACAAGCAGAATTGGAATGACATCGTTATGGAGAATCATGTGTCAACAATCGCCGGCTGAGAACGATGCTATGTTTCGAAAATTTAAGAGAAGTCTGTTAACCAAAACAGTTGCAGGTTAATGTCCTTCCACGCTTCTCGTGGCAGATATAGTGTGCAAGCTGTGTGTTAACACAACGTTGGGACGGTGATGGCATAGGTTCTGTGTGTGTAGAGGTCCTCTGCGTGTAGAGAGGGTTGCCGGTGACATATATGGATGCCTGCATATTAAACCTATAGGCGCACTCCTCAACACGGTTAATTGTTGGATATTGTTATAATATTATAGGTGGAGAATTATGGAGCGGGTTTAAACTGTTGTGCGCGCAACTAAATATGCGTTGTTCTATTATTAAGAACTGTGGTGTGTATTCCAATGGCTGTGTGCGGAATGTTTATAAATGGGTGACTGCTTTATTATAAGTTTTCCATCATTGCTATGCGTAGATTTTGACATGGATATCGATCATTGTTGTGCGCCTTGTTTTATGGCAGCGAAACCCATATTTAAATTGATTTCAATCGATTTCAATTGTCTGGTAATGAAGTTTTGTTTAGAGTTTCTGGAGATGCATGATTAGCATAACAAAGTGTTGAAGATCCTGGTTTATGCGGGTTGAGGCCTGCATCAAGATAAAAATCATAAGGCATCAGTGCCTTACTTCCTACTTTGAAGTATAAATAAGATATACTTTGCTTTGCTTGGCCTGTGGAAGTATCTATGATGCAGGAGCATCTAGAACATTTCCATTTGTAAATATGGAATAAAATGGGGATAAAATTTCTGTGTTTTTTTAGTTAAAATTAGGATAAAAAGTAGGGAATAAAGCTTCCAGCTTTAGGTCATTGTGTAAAAAAGGAAAAATCTTGCTTTTCCTGGAAGATAAAGTTTTATCTATCCTTATGTACATATCCATTATTATTATAAATTAATGAATCAGCGACAGCTCTCATCAGAGAGAGAGGAGCGTGCCAGAGAAGTATTATTATAATTTCCTCCCAACGCTGTCATGAAGAAGCGATTTCCTGCATGTGGTAAATAAATGAAATGGCCTTTTATTTCTGGGTGGAATTGTATTATTATTTCCGCATGGAACCGTTATAGTATTTTATCTGCCTATAAAATCGCACTGTATTATTGGTTGTGAACAACGTACCTTGAGAATGCGTTAGAGGATTCCTTTTTGGAAGTTTATGGAACTATATGTATTGATTTTAATTCTTAACTGTGTGTATACCGTGAGCTATTCCCTTTATAAACGTAATGTGATGTGTGCCTTAAGAGGTCTGCTGAGTCCGGGAAGTTTTGGTTGATTGAGAAATTGGTATAGGCTCTGATTGAGAAGTTACTTTACTGATCCTTGGAAGCAGTCCCGCGTCCTACAAAACCTGAATGGTTTGATTTGGTTAATCATCGAGATCGGAATGGGTTGATTTGCTTTGAGAACCGAAGGTTGAATTTGCTCATGCTCATTTATAATTTGTAACTGTTTCATTTATATGTATGCCTGTATATGAAAACCGTGGGTGAAACTGGTATGATGAGCGCAGTTTTCCTGAAAGGATTTATGGTAGAAATGTCTAGTCTTGAAGAATGATTGTGCGTGCATCTAAGGAACATAGACAGAGTTGCTTTGGGAATTTGATGATGCCTTTCCAGGGGCAGCATATTGATGAGCTTATATACATTCAGATTTAATGCAATTGATTACAAGTTACAGGAGTTACAGTAGCGAGCCTGTTATTGGACAGTAGTGAGTGTTTGAATAGATCCTGGTTTGTAGGCTACGGTCAGCCTATCATCAAGTGGTATTAGAGCCGGAGCAGCTCTTTTTGAAGGTTCAAGTGTTTTTGTTAATTGCATGTGATGATTTTCGGACTGATGAATTTTGATTTACATGAGTAGTGAAGAAATCTCAGCGGGAAGAACGAGACGTGAATGTGGCAGAACCTGAAGATTCAACAGAGGTTGAATAAAGTTGCAGATGAGGGAAGCCTACATGAGTAGTGGAGGATGCTCAAAAGGTTCCAGCAGAGGAACTATGATTACCAAAAGACCAGATCCGGAGGAAAGGATTGGTGAGGTAAGTGGCAGCAAGAGAGCTTGTTGTGGCAGAGGCTTCATGCAACGCATAGCTGAAGAACTTATGGCGATGGAGAAGGCTGCTAAAAGTCATAAAGGAGACAGAGGAAGAGGTTCAGAGAAATGCCACAGAAATGAGATGACTGTTGAAGTTCGAGAAAGAGAGATTGCAGAAATAAAGGCACAGTTACAGATACTGGAAGAACAGCTGCAGGAGCAGGAAAAGCAGAAAGGGAAATGGATCTTTCCGCTGAAGGGAAAGAGAGTGATTTGGCGAAAATTGCAGAGGAGGTTGAGGCAAATTCTCATTGCCTTGTTGGAAAAGGGGCTTAGAGTTCTTGTGCCAAAGATTAAATTTGAAAATCCCACATGCAGATCTGATCAAAGGGAAGTGCTGAAGAAAGCAATCAAGACTAAAAAGTCTTGTGGTTTTAAAGCTGATGAGTTGTGTATGTTTGCAGGTGCAGAGGAGGTTTCCATTGATGAAACAGAAGAGGACAAAATAATTGATGATTTCTTGAGTTATTGGCTAAATCCAGATCAGCTGGCTAATGTAAAACCGTGTATTTTTGTAGCTGACAATTGTGATATGATGACAGGTTTTAATGAGGAGGATGTGCCATCTTATGAAACTGTTACAGCACAAGAAGAAGTGCTTATGGATGCAGAAGAAGTGAATGAGTCTGAAGCGCAGATAAGGGAGGTAATAGTTGATACTGTTGAACATTTTGTGCAAAGTGAGAGTTTATATGCAGGTGATGACATGGTAACAACAGAAAGCTGGGATTGTGAAAGTATTGAAGATTGTACAGAAATCTTTTCAAAGGAGATGATAGGTTTATGGCAGGAGTTAAATGTTCTGGAGAAGAGACTAGAAGTACAGAGGATAAGAATTCAGAATATAAAGGCAGAGATGAATGAAAATAAAGAGGTTCCAGAATACAGATGCATTCTCGGAGAAGATGTTGCAGAGGGACAGGAAGTTGGGGAGGCAGCAACATCCATAGTGACAGCTCAGACAACAGTGATGGCAGCAGAAGAGGCACTGAGGCCTTATGATTTTTATTCTAACAATTGTTTGGTGAGTACAGGTCTTAATGAAGAAGCTGGAGAAAGTCTGCTAGACGAAGAAATTAAAATGATGATGCAGAGGATGATGAAGGAATCCCGGGCAAGACCAGCAGCAGTAAAGCAAAAGAGTAGCAGCAAGAGAAAGACAGCAGAAGATTGCAAAAGTGCAGCGAGTGGAGCAAAGCAGCATAAGGTGTGGAGACCTGGAGAAGAACAACAGACAAAAGCAGCAGCAAATGGAAACTTGCAGAATAAAGTATGGGATCCAGGCACATGATCAGGAGATCATGATTAATTTTAAGGTTGGGTTGTGCCTCCATAGCCAAAACCTGTGCGCTGTCCTTGTCCATCATTTATGAGGCCGATCCGTGTTGATTTTTGTTGGTAAACAGTGTTACCTCTGCGCGCGCGGGTGTCATAGTTACTACGCACTGTTTTAAATTGACAGGTTTTGAATTGGTGTGAATTCATTCAAATCTGTTGTGGAAACAATCCGAATAGAGCTGCGTTACATTCAAGATCCATCAAGTTATATATATATATTGAAGAGCAGAGATTTCATGACCGAGGGTCTCCACAACTTGCATGAAGAACAGATAGAAGATATAGAAGGTATAACGATCAGATTGGGAAGTTTGTCTTTGGAACCAGACAGCGGTTCATCACGAAGTGATGCCTACATATTCGGCAGATGGTAAGACGACAACTCAATTTCTTTTTATAAATGTTATTTCCAGGTTCAGTGTACCACAAGCCATTGTCGCAGAACATGGCTCCCATTTCAGAGATTACATGATTGCAGAACTGACATCTACATTGGGCTTGCACCATGATGGCTCGACCCCATATTACCCTCGGGCTAATGACCAAGTTGAAGCCGTGAACAAGGTTTTGGTCACCATGCTTGAACATACTATTGGGATGCACAAGTCAAATTGGCTTCTCATGCTTTTTTCAGCTTTGTGGGGCTACAGAACTTCAACCAAAGACTATTGATATTTATATGATGTGCAATTCATTTTATGTTGAGTTAACATGCAATATTTAAAACGAGACTATATAAATTAAAAAAATTAGTGTAAGATATAAATAAACTATTTCAATGTCCATATTAAATAACATAATTTTTTTACCAATTCTATATTAAAAAAATAAGATAGATTATTTTTATTATCATTTATATTATCTCTTTTCATTGTGAGAGAGATGTAATTTATTTCATTGATATATAATATTTAAAATATAATAATAACAAAAACTGTTTAATGTGGGCCATAAATCAAATATTTCCATATGCATAAATTGATAGAAAGATAGGTCTTATTCCTTTAATAGGTTTTGGGGATTTGTAATTCCTTCCATATTTGATATGTAATTGCCATGTAACATTTTAAAAAATATTAATATTAATAATAATCCAATATGTGTGTAAAAAAAAGATATATTTCCTATTACCAAATATGAAGGCCCATACATTACCATTTTTTATGTATATATCATATAAAATAAGTGAAAATAAATAATTTAATATTGTTAAAATATTATTGGAGTTTTTTTTTTCAAAACGATTCATATTAACACTAAATCTACTAAACCCTAGAGTTTCAAAAGCATCTATTGATAATATAATATATATTATATATTTCATTTCCATAAGTACAACATGGGACAATATAAAAATATTTAAGTTCAAAGCTAATTAATCTTGATCAATAATGAATGGAATAATGGATGGAAAATTAAAGGCTAATTAATCATGATAAATCATATATGGAATAATGGATGGAATGCTATAGATAGATGTTCATACCAAGGCAAGTTTAAAGCAAGAAATGTGAATTTAATCATGACTCGGTCATAAAGTAATTAAGATTTTTCCATTGATGAGTTTACCATTGATTGGTTAAGGTTTATGGGTCCACGGTATTGTTTATATCATGGTATTTGATATAATGAAGGTAAAGCTTCTCAATAATACTTCAGGCTTAGGTTATTTAATTATATAAAATCACATTATAACACCCTCACCCCAAACTTGTTACCTAATAGTGTGTTTGGGCTTAGAGGCCCTCTAATGCATATGGTAGAGTAGTTGTTGTTAGTAATGTTTAGTTTAGCATTTTGTATCTACCCGGTGTTCAAAAAAATCAAATAAAGTGAAAAAAAAATCTGAATTGATTTATAGAATAATAATTTATTAACTGTAAAAAATTGTTTAGAAATAAACTTTGTTGTATTTTTTAGTTCTTAAGGTGGAGTATCCACGAGAAACTTCCGATAAAAACAATTTTCTGAGAATGTTTTTGAAAAAAAACACATACCAAGCCAAGTGTAAAAAGGAAGGTTAGTTAATATTAATTAAATGATTAGAGTATTAAAATAATTGCTTGATATAGTAATAAAAAATTGAACTTGAATTATTTAATAAAATAAAACTACATGGTATAAAATTAAAATATAAAATTTTAAAATATAATAACTAATAATTTATTTTATGTAACCCATTTAAATATTAGAAAAGCTTCCATATCGAGGAATAGGGTTAGCTTGTTTTATTAAAAAAATTCAAAGCCACTAATTTAAATTTATACAAATTCTGTGATCATTAATGATGGGTAGAGAATAACTGAAACTTTGAAAGGATCAAAATCCAGAGAATTCTCTCGATATAAATAATTAAAAAAATTTACACTCTTTCGACTTAAATATTATTAAAATCAACTGTATTTAAATATTATTAAAAATAATTATTTTCTTAACAGAAAATTAAAAAAAATATTTAAAATCAAATACCAACTCATGAATAATGGTTATCATAAGTAATATAATATTATATATGGACTAATAAGTATTTAAAACTATATATATTAAAATAAAAGCGAAAGAAGTGGTCATCATAAAGTAATATAATATTATATATGGGCTAATAAGTATTTTAAAACTATATATATTAAAATAAAAGCCAAAGAAGTGGTCAAAGTTAGATGTTCCTTGGGTTTCCTATATAAGAAGAGAAGACGACGCAATCCTATGTCAAAATACTGTGTGAAATAGCTCTACAGCAGATCCTTGGAAGAAATTTAATAGATCTGGGATTGAAGAAATATCAGTGAGCAACACAGCCTTAGAGATGGATTTTCGGTTTGCTCATATAACATCTCTACTTGCGTTTTTGCTTCTGCTTATCACTGGAACTGCTCTGGTACAAGCACTTCATGCATCAGGTAAAAATTTCATATATACGGTTGTGCACTAGAACTGATCAATTAGAATAAGTGGATGTTAATATTGAAAATTTCAAGTGATGTATTATTTAACGTATTCTTCAGAATATTAGGTGGCTTTGTTTTATCCTGTGAATTTGCAAATAATCCAAGTTTTGAATCCACTGACGCGTTGAGTTGTGAATAATAAATTTCAGGGATGACACCGTCCGATGTTCAACCAGCTGGTGCCGGTGGTGTTAAAGGGAAATGCGAGTTGAAGGAAATTGTGACAACTTTTGTTGAGGCAGCTGGCAGTGGCAGCAACAATGGAGGTGACAAGTTATACGACTATACGGTTATCGTGGAAAACCGGTGTAAATATTGTGATGCTAAGGGTGTGAGCGTTCAGGTTTCTGGGTACCTTCTAGGAAATAAGGTTGTAAATGTGCCCAGAATCTTTTCCCCAGGCGGAGATAGATATACTTTCGACTACAAGAACTCCCAACAGGTCGGTGGGGTCAGCCCTGCCAGTGCTACCTTTTATGAGTGCCGGGACGTGTAATTTTCTCATCTTCTCCTCAGCTTGAAGGGCCTTGGGCTGGGAGATGGCCAAGTAGTGTAGTAGTAATAAAGAGATGGCCAAGTAGTGCAGTAGTAATAAGGAGATGGCCAAAGTAGTGTAGCAGTAATAAGGAGAAATGCATCCTGGCATTTCAATTTTGTTATATAACGTGAGCCTTTTAAAGTAATAGAAAGGGACTATACTCCTATGCTTTCATTCATTCTCATTCATCTTTAGATGTTTCTATGCTTTCATTCATTCCAATTCATCTTTAGATATCTCTAAATTTATATTAGAGTAGAATTTGCATTACAATGTCCATTATATTTTGGAGAACTTAATTTTTAAATTTGCATTACAATGTCCATTATTTTTTTAGGAGAAATTACTATTTTTTAATTTATTTCGTTTCTCTCTTTTTAATAAACAAAGTCATTGTTACAATGATTTTTTAAAAAGTCCATTTATTTCAATATTTCTCATCATTTTAAATATTGTTAAAATTTAATATTCATTTTCAAATGCAATTTATTTAAATTGGTGGTTATTTGCCTTCCAAATATTTACTGCACTTATTTCGTTAAATAAATATCATAATATAGTAAAAATTGTATTAGAATAAAACTTTTTAAGTGATAATTACTCTCTTGTTTAAGGTGTTTGTAGAAGTATTAGTCAATGATTCTATGTCATTACAAACAAAGTTACACTACATTAAGCATATTCTTAATCATTTTGTTTGAATTATATGCAAATAGTGTTGAAAACATTTTATTGTACATACCGATCTTTAGAACATTTCAAAGTGTTTGTTTAATTATATGTCAGTAAAGAAATGTTGTTTGAAATCATTTCCTTAAGTTTTTTTCAAAAGTGGTTTCCCAAAAGAACTATGTTATGTCATTTTAAAAATTAGACCATTACATTTTATTTCAATTTTTTATCTTATTGGTATATTTTTCTTCTAATAAATTAGATATTTATGTATTAGAATTTTTGTCAATTTAGTTGCGTTAAATAAGCCATTAAGGTAGTAATTAGCTAATTTATAATGATTTTTTAAGAAGTGGGATTGAAACTAGTGAAATAAGCCATCGAGGTATCTAGCTCACTAATTTATCATGATTTTTGAATAGTCCACTCAGCACTCATTGCATTGAGTGATGCTCACACAGGTGAAGAAGTGGGATTAGAACTAGTGAAATAAATCACATAACATCAATCATCACTTTCGGGGCTTGCACCCGGTAACCAGGACTTCTCAGAAGGTCACCCATCTCAGATCGCCTCTAGCCCAGGTGCACGCTTAACTCTAGAGTTTTCCCTACCAAAAAGTGATATCTAATAAATTATATATTTATTTAAACTATTATTATTATTTTTTTCTATGTAAAGGCTAAATCTATTAAAAAAGAGAAAAATATTTACAGAGAGGTTAAAACCTTAGAGGAGGCTGAAGCCATCCACCAATCAGATACCTTGAGAGACATATACCCTTGTGACAACAATCTCGGGATTGAGAAAACTCATAAACATGTTTTCCAAAGCCCTTACAGACAAGAGTGCGAACCAAAGTGCTGAAGATCACTACAAAACAGTCGAGTACTATGGCTTTACTAATAGTCGTTCTGCCCTGATAGCCATATACAAAATTTAGCAAAAACAATGGCTTTCTGAGCCATGACCTGATACAAAATAGTAGACTATAGTGGCTGACAGTGATACCCAGCTAGGACTCGATACAAAACATAATTGACATAATCCAGAGAAGCATAGCAAAATGATATATAGACCTGAAGGGAAATTGCCAATAGAAGGCGCGGTACCGTAAAAATCAAGCATGTTTCAGAGAGTCCAGAGCATCCTTTTCCATCTGGCGAGGAGAGCCCATCCACATGTCAACGGCATTGTCCCCATCTCCCAAGTCGTCGCCACCTGGAGGAGCTACCAAAATCAGATTGCCGCCAGAAGGGTGCGCCGGCTCGACCGTAGGCGAATTGCTCTAAGCAGAATCAACTGGAGGCTGAGGTACCTAAGGCACGATCTCCACTTCCTGCAGATCTTCACCTTTGAACACCGTTCCAATCATGTCTCCCTGAAGCACACTGTCGTTCTGAGACTGCGATGGTGAGGTTTGAATAGAGCTGCTGGGATTATCTTCTTCCTCATCCAAGATAACACCGTAATGCTGGCTGAGAGAATTGGTTTATTGAGCTGACTGTGAAATTTGAAACGGGTAGTTTGAAAAGAGTAGTGCGGGAAGGGCCTGCCATGAACAGAGGTCGGGGAAGCCGAAGCCAGCGGAGTGATATTCTGGTGAGTAGGCTGAGAGCTACCACGATTGCCACTGGTGCCTCCATGACGAGAAACACCACGGCGAGGCACCATCTTCAGAGAGATAGAGAGACCTGAGAAGGGGACTAAACAAGACCAGACAGAATAGGGCCAAGTGTGGGAAAACCAGGTGAAGAACAGGCTCCAGATAAGCCTCCAAGTTGCCACACCTAAACAGGGATGCGGTAAAAATGGCAGACGGATATGGAGAGACCCGATGAGAGCAATAGCCAAAACCAAAACTTGAGCCATGAATAAAACAGCTTGCACCGGATCTCGAACAGGGCGCGCATTCATTGTCGAATGCTTAACGATCAGCCTATACCTCAACACATTCATATCAGTCGAAGTGAGGTTGTGGGAGCCGTGCACAGCTCACTAGGTGCGAAGCCAACTGCCGGCAGATAGTTAACCTGCCTTAAATGCACCTCGGGAGCACCCGCATCCAAGTTAAACTACTATTATTATTATTACTATTTATATTTATCTATTGTTAAATAATTAACATTAATATAAAAATTGTCCATTAAATAAAAACAATATAATATGTTAGTTTTTTAGATGAGTTACAAGCACTGATGCTCTTCATGTTATGATTTGCTAATGAGTTGGTTGATATTTTCTTGATATAACAATTTTCGTTTATGCGTTTGAGATTATGATTTGCTAATAAATTGGCCGATATTTCCATTGACATAGCAATTCTCCTTGATTCTCTTAGGCTTATGATTTGCTAATAAGTAGGTTGATATTTTTATTAACATAATCACCAAAATCCCATATAAATGTGTCAGATATTTCTATTAACAAAGCAACTAAAAATCCTATATAAGTATGACACACAAAAAACACAATAACTTGAAGTGATAAAATAAAATTCCCTTACAAAATTTTAAAACACTAATTTGTACCAAATAAATAAATAAAAAGACCATACTATTTCAAATTCCTTTCAAGATCGTGACCATACAAATTTTAATGACGTTATAAAAAATGTATAATATAATACAAGTTAAACATATTTATACAATTTTCATTTTATAATTTCATTTAAATATTTTTCTGTTAACAAAATATATATAATGAGATACATTATGCTTTTATATATAGATATAATTTTCTGTTTATAATTTAAAATTCGTCGAACCTTCATCAATCAAAATTCCTAAACAAATTACAATTCTAACTATCTAAATTCAAATTTCTTTACATTTCAAAAAATCAATTTCATAATAACAATTTGGAAGGTACAAAACCTACAGTAAAACAAAAACCACTATGACATAACTAGAAAACATGTGATAGTTTTGATAAGAAAAATACAACAATGAAGTATTACCTGAACAGTTCAGGTAATACTTCATTGTGGTATTTTTCGTTCAGGTAATACTTCTTTGTTGTATTTTTCCTATCAAAACTATCACATGTTTTCTAGTTATTTCAAAGTGGGTTTTGTTTTATTATAGGTTTTGTAATTTCAAACAAATTCAACTTGCTACTTTCAATATTGATTGATTGGAAAATAATTAAAAATTTTAAAAATTCATATTTATTGATTTGAAAAATAAATGAAAAAATATTTTAATGTCAATAAAATTAAATAAATTATTTTAATATTCATGAAATTTATATTTTAATGAGTCTGTAGGGATGTTAAGAACTCACATCTGTTGATCTCAAAAATTAAAATAAAGAGACAATATTGTTTGAAATTTCTTTTAATATCCATTACCATATAAATTTAATACCAGTGAATAAGAAGGAGATGATGTATTCCAAGTTGGACTTATAAATTATCAAATTTAAATTTATATTTTAATGAGCTTGTAACTATTTTAAAAACTCAGATCCATTGATTTCAAAAATAAATAAAGAGAAGAGATGATGTACTCCAAGTTGGATTTATAAATTATTAAATTTGGACTTATAAATTATTAAATTTATATTTTAAGGAGCTTGTAACTCTCTTAACAACTCAGATCCATTGATCTCAAAAATATTGTTTGAAGTTTATTTTAATATCCATTAAAATAAGAAGGACATGATGTACTCCAAGTTGGACTTATAAATTATTAAATTTATATTTTGATGAGCCTGTAACTATCTTAAAAACTAAGATCCATTGATCTCAAAAATAAATAAAGAGAAAATATTGCTTGAAATTTATTTTAATATCCATTACCATATAAATTTTAATGGCAGGTGAATAAGAAGGAGATGATGTACTCTCAGTTGGTCTTATAAATTTTAATGAGTTTGTATTAGTGAATAAGAAGTAGATGATGTATTCCAAGTTGGAAAACGTAAATATATAATTTATTTTTATTGTATAAGTAAATTATGGTCGGGGAAAAATTTTAATATTTAAAATTTTTTATTTTGATTTATTTTAAAGCTTATGATAAATTTTGTAATTTATGATGAAAAGACACTTAAAAAAGTAGTTTTCACTCATCACACAAGTCAAATTTTTATTTTTTGGGAGATAAATAATCTCAATTGGGACAAGGAAGGAAAGAGGAGAGAAAATTTGAGGCAACCTTGAAATCTAGGTACCTGGTTGGAGGGGTCCAGTGGAGGAGAATGAATTTGTAAGTTTGTGGACCTACAATAGGATGTTGTTGAAAGAATGCATGGAACTTAGATTGGGGTATTCTTAAGTTAGTTAGATCCAGCCAAATCCATGAGAAAGACTTGTGAGTCTTTGAGTTTGGGTTGGACTTGTGCAGTGTTGATTCCTTTGAAAAAAAACTTGTTAGGTCTATCTGAAAAAACTATTCTCGAAGTGATTCTTGGAGTGATAAGATGGCTAGGGCGAAATTTGGATGTAAAGGACAATCTCAATGGATGAGAGGAGTGGTCTTTCTTAGTAGTGAATTCCCTCACAGTCTAACTCCAAGAGATAGATACTCTATACTTCAAGTATTTCAGAACATAATTGTTATTCTAAATTGTAAATTTAGATAAAGCCTTTATCTATATTTGAGAACAAAACTGCAATTATAGATGGTAAATTTAAATGAAATCTTTAATTTTATTTGAGAACAAAACTATTATTATAAATTGTAAGTTTACATGAAGTTTTTAATAACAATTTTATTTACTTATTTTGGAGTATAGATTATTATGAAATCCTTACCTGCAGTGATCAAAGACGTTTCTTTTTTTTGGTGAGAAAATGAAATGGAAACATGAGCAAGAATCTCATTGTTATTTAGTATGAGCTGCTAAAGCTCCTCATACTCCTACACCAACGGAACTTACATTTTTTAAGACAAAATAAATCTTTTCTCTTAAAAAGTTATTTTTTATTTTAATTATTTTACATTAAAATTTAATATCAATTAAATTGTCTTAAATATATAAAATTTAAGACAAAAACAGTTTGAGACAAAAATATTTTAAGGCAAAAACAACTTAACACAAATATATTTTAGGACAAAAACAACTTAAGACAAATATATTTTAAGACAAAATTTTAAATTTAAGACAAAAATAGTTTAAGACAAAAAGTATTTTAAGACAAAAAAAATTTAAGACAAAAATATTTTAAGACAAAAACAGTTTGAGGCACTAATATTCTATATCAAAACTTTATTTTAAGACAAAAATAGTTTAATACAAAATTATCTTAAGACAAAACTTTATATTTAAGACAAAAACGGATTGAGACAAAAGTATTTTAAGACAACTTTATATTGAAGAAAATGGTCACTTAAGACGAAACCCATTTAGGACATTTAAGACAATTAATAATTAAGACAAAAACATATGAATTTAGAAAATATTATCTAACAGCTACAAAATTGGCTCTCAGAGTGCACCCTAAGTCTACCATATTGCGGGCTACTACTCTATCACGCCTATACCAATGCTGCTATTTTACTTTCCATTCATGTTATCTTATATAAAAACAATGACTTGTTGCTCTCTTCATTTTGTGGGGACAATCGACTCTGAAGAACATGAAAACTTTCCCTTGCAAGATTTCCCAAACATTAATTACTTTTTTTTCCCTTCTATCTCTATTGGTTCGATTAGAGACAACTTGTATGTCGTTGCATTTGATACTACTACATGGAGGGGAATTTTAAGACAATTTTTTAACACAAAATAAATTTTTTGTCTTAAAATTTTGATCCAGATTTAAATAGGAACGCAATAGATTACAGAGATAACCATAATTACCGAGATGTGATAACCATAAATAAAGAGATGCAGCGGAAATAATACTTCATTTCATTAATGGAAAATACTGAAATATGCTTACAACCGGAAATAGAAATAAACCAGCTAGGGCGATGGTAGCTTATCTCTGAGAAGAGATGTGTGGCTACATGCCTCTGAACTGTGTTACAATGAGGCTCAAAGGCCTATTTATTGTTGAGAAACAATGGAATAACCCTTCACATTCCAA
>APFE030359146.1:19083-36975 GCA_000404065.3 Pinus taeda
ATAATACTATATTTTACCCAATCTTCTTATTTCAAGTTAAGGTGGATGAGAATGTGTTGACTATTTATTTTTATTTTTTTAATTGACAACTTAGATTGGTTCTCAAGAGAATATGCTCAACATATGCTTAGTGTGAATGGAATGTGTTACAAAGTTTGTCAGGTTGTATTGACTTTGAATAAATTTAAAAAATTAAATTCATGCCAAGTGGGTCCCCCCCACCAATTTCTTAGAGATTTGAGATTATTCCAATTCTAATAAGCTCCTCCATGATAAGTTCCTCATTATTATTTATAACATTAATTTATATAAACAAATTTTATTTAGCAAAATGGTCCATTACTTTTAATAAATTTAAAAAATTAGATTCCTACCAAGTCACTCCTCACCCACCAATTTCTTAGAGATTTGAAATTATTCCAATTCTAATAAGTTATTCCATGATAAACTTAACATTATTATTTATAATATTCATTTATATATAAGCAAATTTTATTTAACAAAATACTCTATTTTACAATAAAATGTGTAATTCTTTTTTTTTTCAAGTTAAAGTTGACCCATAACATTTTTGTACATGGTTAATAAAGTAAAAATGTGTCCATTGGTAAGACATTCTTGGTGTTGCCATAGTTTTTTTTTTTTTTAATAATATTATATTTTACCCAATATTTGATTAAAATGTAATATTTAAGTTGAAGTGTGACAGGAAATATTAGGTGAAATGTAATAATATTATATTTTAATTAGTATTTTCTTCCACACTTGGCCACTTTTTATTGGGTGGGGGTGGTTCCCCTCACTCAATTCATTTTTTATTAAAAAATTCTTTATATTTGAGATCCTAACTCCTATGAAAACATTTGATCCCATTATAGTATGGTAGAGATGTTGTAATCTTTAACGTTTTGATTTGGTAAAAATAAAATAAAAACCATAATATTAATGATTATATTTATATTTATATTTATAATTATAATTATTTTATAATTAATAATTAAACCAGCCTAGATTCATCTTAACTTAGGATCTACTAAACGTCCAGAGGGATCAAATCTATATAGGTGCAAACATCTTTTAAAATGAAAAGAGATTTGATCTCTCACACTCGGTAGATGTAGAATTAAAATAGATCTAAGCTGGTTATATAAGTCTTCAATCAATTATAATTTAATGGGTCATTATTTTTGTATTTTTAATTCAAATTTAATAATACAATTATTTGTTTTTTGTATTTTTAATTCAAATTTAATAATACAATTATTAATAAAATCACAAAATTTGTTATTTGATTTTTACCCCATTCAATCATAGAATTACTATTAACATATTTTTGTTATTATTTAATATGTATTAAATTAACTATCCGAAAAGTACTTGAATTAGATTTCACAATTTAAATGTACAATTCCCGCAATTTTTTTATAAAAATTTTAAATAAAATTTAGCAGAAAATATGACCCACGTAAGGGAAAAAAAATAAATTGAAAACCAAATTAAAAAGGTGGTTTATAAAATTTTAAATAAAATTTAGCAGAAAATATGACCCAACTAAGGAAAAAAAAAAGAGAAAACCAAATTAAAAATGTGGTTGATGAGGGGTCATGTGACACCTTCCCGAATCTTTTCATCATCACCAAGCTGGCTCTCCCATTCCATTTTGATAAATGTGACCCCACGATATCAAGCACCTTAAAATTATACAAATGGTTGGTTGCTGAGTTCAATCCACCCCTGCACACCATCTAGCCACTACATCACAATCATAAGTTAGTTTAATAATAAAAAAACAAACATGATTGGTGTGGTTTCAGTATAAATTACTCTCCTTAACTTTCCATCCTCAAATCGAATCCCTCTCCCAGGAAGTACAGTATTTAGTTGCTTCATCGTTCCAAGGATTGTAGCAGCCTCTCAAATTTTCACTGTTTTTTTGGTGATAAATTTATTTCCTCTTGCAATGTCCCTAGAATCATTTGTTTCCTAGCATACTGTATGTTTCTGATTTTCATTCACACCAGAACTTCAATTGTTTAGGAATCAGCTTCTTATTCATTTCAATAAACAATGTGACTGTGATTGATGAGATGGGTGTTTTTGTTTCTGTTTGCAGTTTGTGTTTGGGATTAAAACAGCTGTGATCCATTGATATGGAGTGTTGAGTAGGTTTGACCTGCTGGAAATAGTGAGTAGAGTAGAGAAACCTGTTGGAAGATCTGGTTATGAATATGTTTCATGTCTAAAGTTGTTTTATTCTATTGCCTGATCAGGTGGTGTGGCTGTGGCTGATCCAATTGGAGTGACAATGAAGAACTGTATTGCAGTTATCCAGATGCTGGCCTGTTTGATTGTTATGCTGGCAATAATGGGAGGTAGCCATAGTCATGAGAATGGAGGCATGGTAGTTCTGGCAGCTGAACTAACATCCACAATGACCCCAACCCCAGCACCAGCACCGGCACCAGTCTTCGCCAATCTGACAGCTCTTTTAATTTTAGCTGGGCCATTCAAGACTTTATTGAGTCTCTTGGAAGCCAGCGACCTGCTTACAACTCTACAAGCACAGGCAAACAACACAGAGCAAGGTATTACAATATTTGCACCATCTGATACTGCATTTTCTTCTCTCCCAAAGAAAATACTGGCCAATCTCACGGCTGATCAGAAAAAAGAAGTGTTGTTGGCCCATTGCATTTCCAAGTTCTACACATTGGCAGATTTCCAGGACTTCAACAACCCTGCCAACACAATGGCAACAGGCAGCAATGGGGGGAAATACAATCTGAATATCACTGGAGATGGTGGGGTTGTGACTGTGTCCTCTGGTTATGTGATCACACCAATCATTAGCACTGTGCATGTTACAGATCCCCTGGCACTTTATACTGTGGGGAAAGTGCTGCTCCCTGAAGACATATTTGGTCTTCCAAGCCCTTCTCCAGCCCCGGCCCCTAGTCCTGAAACTGATAGCTTGTCTCCCTCAAGCACCCCTGCCTCTTCTTCATCATCAGGCAATACTTCCTCAGCAACTCACTCAGCTGCATCATTTGTAGGTCCCCAACAATCTATTTATGTTATTGTGGCCATAGCAGCTGGGGCTCTTTTGCTATTGCCAAGAACCTGACCTCAAATGAATTTCTGATGAGACGTGAAAAAAGCAGGGACGAACGTTCCAGCCTGCAGCTTCCAGGACTTGAAAACATTGTTCCAGTGTAGACTTTGTGAAGTATTCCCTCAAGGATTTATATTGTGTGGCTTAGGTTTGGTAATGGATTCTTGATAACTCGCAGTAGCAAGAATATGAAACTCAGGCATCTCAGTTGTCATGGCAGAGACTGTACTTTCCCTCATCTCCATTATTTGTTGCATTGTGAGGTTGCTGAATTGTGCCTTAACTCCCACGGTTATGGGGACGATCGTATGCTGAGTGTTGAACAATACTTCAGGTATGATAACACTAAATGCAGGTTTTTCGAATGATGGGGGAGACTGAAACGCATGGGCAGAAATAAATATGGTTCAATAGATTGCAAATAGACTTACAAAATAATCTATAAATGTTTTTGTACTGCGTCATAGGTCAAGGTTGTGAGGTTGATAGATGGTTTTTTGGAACACCTATTGTAATGGTCGTGGTGGTATTATTTGTGGTTGAAGTGTTAAAAAAATGGGATTCTCCCCTTAAATGTATCAAAGTGAGTAGAAGGCTCATTTCGCAGGGGCAAGGTGTTTGTGTGCTCAGGTGTATTTAATTTAAGAATGTTGGATATTTGGAAGAAGGGTGAAGTACGAAGTTAATAGTTGACTTTGTGGTTAACTTTTTGATTATTTGAATTTATAATATCTGAAAGGTTTTTTTTTTTTTTTTTCGCTGATATGTATGCTTGATTTAATATTGTCTTTCTTTGGAGACTTCTTTAGAGAGGAGAGAGACTTGAACTTATTGGCAGATCTCGGGATGTGGTCAAGATTTGAAGTATCCTAAGGACACAGATTTCCTCTTTTTTGGGGGGCTTTTCCCAAATCATCTTTGCCTTTCTAAGAAGGGTATCCTTTAGGTGATTCATTAGTATTGATTACACTGTCCCTAATAAGATGCTTGTATTCATGACAATGTGTGCATCTAAAGGGGACATGTTAATAATTTACAGACTACTTCCAAACATTATCCTAATAATAAATATCTATGGAGGCTAGAAGACACTAGGAGATATACATGTAAACAAAGATCTCAGTGTATGGTGCGTACCTCTCTCCCTTAGTAGTCTGTGATACTTTGAAAAAGTTGTCAATGACATTGTCGATGCTTTCAAGGGTTGCCTACTCCCAATTTTCCTTGGGAAGAGAAAAGAGATGAACCCACACCAGGGAAGCAAGGAAATCTTCCTTGTTGGGATTATATGGCTCCTTCCAAAATCGCATGAAGAGCCCTTCATTGTTGAAAAAATATGACCCTCCTTCAAAAAACCTTGGTCTGTCTTTTAAGCTAGAGAAGATGATAGTGAAGAATCCTTTTGCCCCTAACTCAAATTCTATTTGACTTTAGTGGTTCCATTTATTTAAGATCCACCCAATTAACAACTTTTCATAGGGCTAATCCAATGAATTTGCATATCAAAGCTTGACCCTACATATTTGGATATATCTTCAAACTTCACTAGATTTAACCTCGTATTTTGGATCTTGCACCACTTTTGGCAAGAAATGCCCTAGATTTCTAGCTTGCCACAATGCACCCAATGGAGGTTTTGTTGCGAAACCATAAACCCCAATTCGCCCAACTGCTCTATGAAAAGGATGTCGAAGATGAGGAGATTGAAGGGGAATACTAATAGATCAAAAATTGTTATGAACTATTGAAACAATCTAGCTAAAGGAGGGGGTAGAGCCCCCTTTCTTGGAACTAAGCATAGATGGCTATGCAGAAAAAACCCTAGAATTTTCATAACAAAGCAATTTTTATTTATTTTTAATTATTAATATCTAGCATAAAATTACCTTATTTCATATGGACATCGAGATATTTTATTCATAGCTAAGAGTGAAAGAGAAATATGTTTACATCTCCTTCATATTGGGTTGTAATATCAACAAGTAACCGAGTGAGAACACTAAAAGTGGGATTATTGATGTTTTATAATGCTTTTAATTAAAAGTAACTAAACATGCATTTTTGTTTTTTATTTTAACTCACATTGTATTCTTATTTAGAGGATATTTTATTTTTATTGTAAAAAGGACACATGTCAAATCAAGATTTAGCATATAATAAATTACATCTTCCCTCCATACTAGGTTGTAGAATACCACATAATTATTATTATTATAAAAAAAATTAATATTAAAATATTTCACTTAACAAGAAAATATATCATCTTTAACCTTAAGAACCTTATTTACATTTTTAAATAAACCCCAATGTCAAAGTTGAAAATCAAAATAGAATCAAAGAACATCGAATAATAATCATGGTAAGGAAACCATGAACTCATGGTAAAGAGGCCATGAACCTAACTTGCTAAGGAGATCAAGTCAAACATGAATGTCTAACTTGATCCAAATAGAACGAAGGTCTAAATTGATATAAATAGAACAAATACCTAACTTGCTAAGTAGATTACGTCAAACACTGATGTCTAAATTGATCAAATAGAATATATATATATAATATATAATGAAACATCAAATAATAATCATAATATTAAAGGAATCTAGTCTAGGCTCTCTATTTGCAAAATAAAAATTCACATTTATACATCTAAACCTATATAAAAAATAACTCTTCCAACACATATACTCTATCACACAAAAATAGAAATCCTCATATCATCCATGATCATAGAATGTGAAAACTCTGAATACTAAAATCCATATCATTTGACAAAGATAGCTTGTTACACCCACTCTCGCAGGTACAAAGTTACATATAATAAGAATCGACAAAAAATGCTAAATACTTATGGCCCTCTAATGCCATGGAAGAAACCTCATTACAAGGAAATCACCTTCTAGTAGAGGATTTTGCAGAAGCCCTTAAAAAAATAGCCCAAAAATTTGTTTGTAGCGGAGGTCACTAGCAAAGGTGGGTGGGCAAATGTTTTAGTGGATTTTTTAGGATAGTGTGTCTACAATCTACAAACGCACTGGTGCTTTACTATCCATACAAGCACTGATACCACATAAAACATGGTGCATCATGGAAAAATTATTTTTATAAAATAAAAAAACATGGTGCGCTAAATAACACAATGCACCGCTGCTTGAATAATTGATAGCACCAGGAAAATGTTACTTTTAAAAATTGTCAGTGCTATATACACCTGCAACACCAGTGCCCTTTATGTAGTAAAACACCTCGATGCATACCAAGAAGGAGAATCGCTATAGTTTTTAAATTTCAAAAAAATGCAATGTTATTTTCCAAAGATGTACTGGTGCGGTACATGTACAAAAACACCCAAGGGTATCTTCTAAAGAGCACCTTTGGGCGAATTTTTTTTTTAAAGAGTGGTGTTATAGTCAAACAAAGCACTGGCGCGGTACCTGTATTAGAACGCCTCAGGGCGTCTTAACAAAAGAACTTCTATAGATTTTTTAATTAAAAAGAAAATGCAGTGCTCATGGATAATTTCTGCACCGGTGCAGTTATAGTAATGCACCAGAGGAGGGTTAAATAAACAAACCCTCTCGACCGTAAATTTCATTTTTATCATCTATAGTGTTACAGAGATTTGAAGCACTAGTGCCACTCTTGCCTCATGTAAGCGCCCTGATGTTAGTGCTTCTCTTGCTCACCATCCTTTTGTACCATGCTCACTGCATGACTTTCCAATTTTTTCAAACCATGGTAAATTTTATTTTTCTCCATTACTTGTCAACAATGCCTCCTCGATGACCAAATGTCTAGGTAATGTCTATGTTTCTCTCTAATTTAATTTTTTAGTGGATTAGAATTGCAAAATAGCTTAAAATTGCCATTATTTTTGAAAAGAAAAATCCCTGTATGGTGAAATCGATATGTTCATCTTGCATCGATAGCGGTGCACCTTGTAAATTTACAGGGTGCACCATAGTTCGGTGTGTGAATGTAACACACCACTATTGTTGAAGTGCGTTTAGTAAATGCAAACGCATCGGGAAAGCTAAAAATTGTACATCGGTGTGTTATGCTCAGTGCATTTATATTTACCACACACACCACAAAAATAATATTTAATAATATAGTTATAAATCAATGCGTTCGATATCCTGAATGTTCAGCATTGGTGTGAAATGGTTATATGTGCACACGGGTGCATAAGTGTGACACACCACGATGAAAATTAAAATTTGTGAAACAACAACAGTGTGTCATACTTATGCGTGCATCGATGCTAGTGCAGTTGTGTTTTACAATGCACCAGAGGCAGTGCATGACTGTATTTTGGGCGCACTGATGATTTTTTCTTAATTGAAAGTTATGTTTCCATATTTATAAATAATTTTTGTTTTAATAAAAAAAAATGTATTTTATGTATGAGGCTGACGTATTTTATATGTCAATCATGTAACAGAGACGTCAGCAGAGGAAACAGGTGCAGGAGTAAGAGAAAATGGTAGACCCATATAATATGGTCCGACCATGGGATGCCAGAAAGAGGGAGAGGGATTTATACCCTTTCCCTCTTACTGCAATGACCTGAGTGCTCTTAAGGAATGTAGGCCTCCTTAAGTACTATGAGGAGGCTACATCCTTGAATACACATTCTGTCTTATTGGTGCATCTGATCCACTGATGGAGTGCCTGGGATCAGGGTTTCCATGTTAGTCTTGGGGCGTGGTATAGGCCCTCTGAGGAGAACATATACCTTATCACTGGCCTATCCAGGAGAGGGGAGGATTTCCCCAGTTCCCTAATGTTCCCCATGCGATTGCAGCTGAGACTCGACTTGCCTACACTCAGATATATGTTGGGCCTCATATAGACTTACATCCAACATATTTTCAGGTGCATGGTGGACAAATACATATTTCTTCTTTTGCTACACAGGAGGTTAAGTGCCTCTCATTATTAGTCACCACCATCGCAAACTCTAGTAGTTATGGGAAGAAATTTTGTGTGGCTTTAGATAGATGTTGTGTGTTGATACATAGGAGGCCGATCACTGAGGTCCGAATGCGCATGTGGGGGTAGATGATGCCCAAGAGGGGTTTGTTGGAGTATTTGGCCAGGATTTTCACCGAGGCATTGGCGCTATTGGCCAATGAGGATGACCATGTGGTTGGCGTGTCGACATTTCCGTATTGAGGGATTTATTGGAGATAGTTTCCTAATATCCTCTTCACACTGGCTGAGCCTCTAGATGATAGAGGTAATATTAGTGTTTTCTTTAAATTAATCTAGTTTCCTTTTATTGTTGTAATTAATTAGAATAAAATTTATTCTAGCATGTTCTTTAACTTATTTTATTAAATTGTTTAATGAAATTGTCTAATTATTGTTGTGTACTATATATTTTGTAGACATTGGCACATTCGATGGGGACATACCTCCTTCTGCACCGAATGGAGTAGATAAGATGGGCAAGGCCCAAGAGGGTGAGGCACATCCTCAAGGGGACATGCGTGTCTGGGGTTGGGTTGGTTTGCAATTTCGGATGGACTACTATGATGGAGTTCGCCCTCCAAGGGCTCGAGATATCATTGCAGATCCTAGGTTTGTGGATCTCTACAGGGATTGTCCACACGAGAAGATGTCTCTTATGCATCAGATCATCAGAGTAGTAGGGTATTGGCATCCATGAGGGATGCAGGGCATGCAACAATAGATACATCATATGAGGGTGGTGATCATGATGATGAGGGAAGTGATCATTATCATGATGATGAGAGTTATGATCATGATCATGATGATGAGGTTGGTGATCAAGATGCTTTTAGTAGGACTGCCCCATCGGATCATGGTCATTAGTCGCTTGTGTCAGACCAGGAGGTAACTCCTCAAATGAAATTGTATTATTCATTTAGGTTGTTCATTATTATATACAAGAGGGAGTGATTGTTTAGTTTCATCTCCCGATGACTCTCCATTTCCTCTATTATCTATTTACACTAATTACAGTTGTTCACCCAATCCCTATGATTAAGTGTCAACATTCCCCACCTTAATTTGAAGGGATGTTGGTGAGTCCAAGCATTGTTATTAATCTTTCAAGCTTTTCTCTTCCAAGTGCTTTGGTGAAGATGTTTGCAATCTTCTCATTAGTGGAACAATGGCGAAGATGGATTGTTTTAGCCTCAACATGATGTCGAATTAGATGATATTTTGTATTGATCTGCTTCGTTCAATCATGGAACTTTGGGTTCTTGGAAAATTTTATTTCCGAGGTTTTGTCAATCATGAATGGTGTCGATTGTACTTGTTTTACCTGCAAATATTCCAGAATTTTCCTGAGCCACACAATTTCTTTTGTTGCCTCAGCTGCTGCCACATATTCTGCCTCTGTTGTGGAATTTGCTGGAACTGATTTTTTGCGTGATCTCCAGAAGACAACTCTTATCCAAGACTCGTAGCATAACCCGCAGTAGATACCCCAGTTTCTTTGTCTCCATCGAAGTTTGAATCAGAGTATCCAATCAAGCTGAAGTCACCCACCCATGTATACTTGAGTCCAACGTCTTGAGTTCCCTTCAAGTACTTTAGAACTCTTTTTACAGCAAACCAATGTCCCTTACAAGGCTTTTGCATAAACTGGGAAAGGATTCCAACAAAAAACGAAATGTTTGGTTTGGTAGTAGTCAGGTAGTTGAGACTTCCTACAAGTTGTCTGTACTTTGTTGCATCCTCAAATTATTTTCCTTCAATGGATGTGAGCTTTAAGTTTTGTTCCATTGGAGTAGTCATAGGATTGCGTCCAGTCATGCCAAACATATTCAACAGATCTCTAATGTACTTCTTTTGAGAAAGGAATATGGACTTTGGATGTTGAGTTACTTCAATACCAAGATAGTAATGAACATAGCCTAAATCAATGATTTCAAAACCTTTCCTCAATTCCTTCTTTATGGATGCAATGTACCTCTCATTGTTCCCTGTCATCAAAAGATCAACTACATATACCACAAGATATACAACTATTTTTCCAACCTTCTTGACAAACAAAGTTGCATCATCAAGATCATAATGTTTGAAATTGAGTTTCAGAAGATGCTTAGTTAGTTTTTCATACCAGGCTTGCAGTGCTTGTTTGAGGCCATACAAGGATTTCACAAGTTTGCATACTTTATGTTCATGTCCTTTCACAACAAATCCTTTAGGCTGGGGCATAAAAACATTCTCTTTTAGATTTCCATCCAAGAAAGCAGTTTTTACATCCATTTGATGGAATTTCCAACCGTTCTGAGCTGCTAGGGCAAAGAGTGTCCGGATGGTAGCCCATTTCGTTGTGGGGGAAAAAGTCTCCTCATAGTCAACCCCTTCCTTCTATGCAAAACCTTTTGCCACAAGCCTAGCTTTGTGCTTGTCAAGTGAGCCATTAGCTTTATATTTGTTCTTCTAGACCCACTTGTAGCCAACTGATTTGGTTCCCAATGGAGGATCAACTAGCTTCCAAGTGCCATTCTTTATCAAGGCATCATACTCCTTTTGCATTGCTTCTTTCCATTCATCATGAGAAGCAACTTCTTTGAAGGAAGTTGGTTCAAAATTTGTAGACAAATTCAATTCACAATCATACGAAACATCCATATCAACAGGTGAATAGAGTCATCTACATCACCTCCATTTTGTCAGGTTGAATTTCTAGTTCCTGTCTTTCCAACCTTATTAGGATGAACAATTTCAAGTGTCTTTGTCAGCCACTTTGGGGGACCTTTCTGAGATGGTCCAGGCTACTTTGTTGATTGAGTTGGGACTGAATCAAGATTGATTCTCCCAATTCTGTCAATCACATCACTCAAAGTATCATTCGTTGTTGGAGTTTCATGTGGGGGAGAGAGTGCTTTAGAAGAAGATTCCACAGGTTGATCTAGTATACGAATCCCCCCCTTCAAGATGTGGAATCTGATTATCAAATTCTTGAAATGATTTTGCATTTGCGAATCTATCCAAGCGATCAAGTTGGCGCTCAACAAAATTGTCAGTTTTGGATGATTCAAGAAAGATTACATCTCTAGATACAACAAACTTTTTATTGACTTCATCATAGAGACGATATGCTTTGGAGGTGTTTGAATACCTAAGGAAGATACACTTACGACTTCTTGCACCAAGTTTGTTTCTATGTACCTTTGGTATCAAGGCATAACATGTGGAACCAAAGACCATGAGATGCTTTACCGAAGGAATGTGCCCATACCACATTTCGTAAGGAGTCTTGTTTCTAATAGCATTAGATGGACATATATTCTTTACATATACAACACACAGAACTGCATCAACCCAAAACATCAATTTTACATTCTTGAAAAACATCATGGAGTGCACCATATTTAAGATTATCTTATTCATTCTTTCAGCTACTCTGTTTTGTTGGGGATTATAAGGCACATTTTTTTGATGTTTGATCCCATGTTGGTGAAGATAGTTTTCAAATTCATTTGCAGTGTATTCTTTTCCATTATCAGTGTGAATAGAGCCAATATGAGATTATGCATTATTTTCAATCCATGTATGAAAGTTCTTGAATGTTTGAAAAGCATCATATTTGTTCTTCAATAAATAAATGTCATCATATATTTATTTCCATATGCAGAAGGAACATGCATTGGACCACATAAATCTGAATGAATGAGTTCAAGTTTTCTATGTGCTCTGGAATGTGAATCATGAAAAGACTGTTTGCTATGCTTTCCTAGAATGCAAGCGTCACATTGCTTAAGTTTCCTAGGAATTGTAGGCAAACCAGTAACACCATTTTTCTTCAACAAGCGGAGGTTGTCATAGTTTAAGTGTCCAAATCTAGCATGCCATAATAAACTTGATGTAAATGTAGCTTCTTCATAATGAGAATTGTATGAGAAACTTTGTGCATGAGCAAAGGTACCTTGTAGCTTGAGAAGCCTTTCCTCTTCTATCCCCGTCATAAAAAGTGAGTGGTATGATGCTTTTCTCACCTCAATCTTGCCATCAAACATATCAATGGAGTGTCCTTGCTGGTGGATGTGGACTAAGGACAACAAGTTTCTCCTCAGCTGTGGGAGATATAAAACATGATGTCGAAGAAAGTCTGGAAGACCAAGAAATTTAAGCCTGATTGTGCCAAGCCCTGATGGCTTGAGTTTTGTTTTGTCTGCAAAGTATACTGCTCCATCAACATTATCAATAAATTCTTCAAAAAAATCTCTTCTAAAAGTCATGTGGCAAGTTGCTCCTTAATCCAGCAACCAATCATTTTTCCAAGAAGCAAGTGAAGCATTAAATAAGTCTTCATTTACTCCAATATTACAGTGTGCCACAACACAATGAGCGGATTCAAGTGATTTACCTTTCTTTTGGTCATTAGTTTTACCTTTGGGTTGGTTTCTTTCCTGCTCAATTCTATCCCAAGGCAACTTGCATGTGGATGCATCATGTGATCCATCTCTTTTGCAGCGTATGCAATGCAAATATGACTTTTCTCCTTGAGAGTGTTTACCCCCTTGCCTTTGAAATTTCTTCCTCTTCCTCTTCAACCACCTCTTCCTCTAGAAGAATCTTGAGCAAGATTGTTCTCTCTATGTGCAAGACACATAGCCTCTTTAGAAGACTGAGGAGTTGTCTTCTTCCTAAAATCTTTCTCTCTTTCAACAATTTTTTTCACAAGGGAGTCAAACAATGTAAACTTTGAAACGGGAACTATAAACTCAAAATGGGAACTCTGGCCAAAAAACGCCAAAAAAACATCAAAAACAATGCTAAAAACGAAAAGTGTGTATACTGGAACGGTGGTTTTTTTTTTAGGGACAATTTTGAACATGTTTTAAAAATGGCAGTGAAAACAAAATTTTCGTGCAAAATACAGCTTGAAAACGAAAAAGTGATTATACTAGAATGATGATTTTTTTTTTTAGGGTCAATCTTCAAAATTTAAAAAAAATGCTAGTAAAATGATCTAACAACCTAAAAGTGTCTCATAACTTCTCATTTAATACCATATGGAAATCAAAAATTTTATTTCAAGAGACGATGCATACATGAGTTAGATAAACTGTCTTAAACAATTATTCAAAATCACTCATATTTTCTTGCATGCCATCAGAATTCACATCTTCAGATGAGTCATTGGATGCTAATGAAGATGTTCCATATTCTTCTCTTTCATCAACTAGTGCCCCATCTGAGTTGACATGCATGCCCATCATTTCAGGTTTCAAAATTCTTCTAGATCTACGACTGGTTTCAGCAGACTCCCATCTCAATACTGTTCCTTTTGGTAACAACCTTTTCAGAATCTCTATCGTCTTGAAGCAAAGAGTTCCCCTCTTTGTTAAATTGAAGTCATAAACAAGTATGTCAACATCTTCCAATTTCAATATGTCTGTGCGGCGACGATTTATATTCGTACCCTTTATTTTTCTCTTTCCGCCATTTTTTTGTCAACTACCATCTCTGGCTTATACACACCATTGAATGGGTGTGCATTTGTGGCATACCAATGTACTTCAACACTTGTAACATCCTCATTTTCTGTAAAGACCTTTATAACTTTAGCAACCCAAAATGGATAGCCATTGAGATCTCCATCTACTAGCACTGCGATCATGCAACCCTCTTTAATATCTTGTACTGAACCCCTGTAAAGGTCTTCCATGGCTTCACATTGTGCACGCGATATTCTGTAACCAATATACATCTCTCTTTCCTCTGCCTGTGAAGAATTAATGATACGTTGAGATTGTTGTTCAACAATGTTTATTTCCTCATGTGCATTCGACACATTTTGTGGCCAAATAAATGGATTTTTCAAAGATATATCTTCATTTGTTCTTGTTGAAATGATATCACTTTGATTATTGAAAAATGACTCCCACCGAACTAAATCAACAATGTCAAAGTACTCATATGTATATCTAATACATTTTTTTATTTCTTCTAGGCAATCAGAATAATTTATATCTCTTTTTTGTTTGCGTGCATTATGAACTTCGCCAACTGATTGTAATAACAATATTTTCGATGCAAATATTGGATGATCTGGAATGAACTTCAAAAATTGCAAACCTGATAATGGTGCCCATTCTGTAGTAGTTGAATACTTCTTGCCCCATATTAGTGTTTTCCCATCAATTTTTTTGATACGAAATTGATGTTGGAAGCTAATGTCATTAAGTTGTTCAATGCATTTCCCCTCGCCATATGATCCACCTTCGCATGTCAACAGTTTCTTCCAACACATCAAAAGTAGGTTCTGGCATGTATGATTTCTTAATACATTCAATTAATGATGGCAAGCTCCCAGCTTCCTTCCTCCTCAATGTGACTGAAAAATGACTGAACATCTGATCAATATGGTCATGAGTGTGCCCAACAAGAAGGAAACCAACCTTTACCTTTTGAAAAACTCTCAATTCAACAAGCATGTTTAAATATCCAAAAACAACCTGATTTTTGTTTTCACGGCAAGTGTTGTCAAATTGTAGATACAAAACTTTAGGAATATTACCAGACCAATGAGAAAGCACATCATGAATTATGGTTATGGTCAGATTTGCATCATTATGAATATTTGGAGCTGTGAAGTACACCTTTGGCAACATTTTCCCATTGAAGACCATACAACCGACCAAGTGATACTGAATAAAATTTTCCTTCTGTAAATTTTTGGGTGTGTGAACAAAATATGGTAAAAGTGTTTTCTTCTAGTCCATACCATCAATTATCAAACCCAAATATTTATTCGGATTATCATAATACTTCTTTTGATGCTTGTACAACTTTTTCCGTTCATTTTTTTGTTGTTCGCGATGCTCCTGAAGTTCTTTGACAATTGAATCTACACAACATAAAAGAAAGCCACTAAGAAATATGTTTTCATACTTGATGAATATACAATCTTAAAAGTTAAAGTTATGAATGCCTACCTCTTTCTGACCCTTCACATTTGTCCCTTTTTGATTTAAGAGAAGCACATGTACTGCAAATCCCCATCCTTGTCTTCTTAGGAATATGGACATTGTTGAATTCTTTCTTCCATATCTTCACAAAATATGGATACGTAATAAACTAGCCATGTCCTTCGACACCTTCTGCAATTCTTTGTATAAGTTGTAGATTTCGCGTCTCAAAAAATTATCTGGAATATGTATTGTCTCTCTATTTGGCATACACTCTCCATGATTTGAAAATAAATCTTTCATCCATGACATTGCAATGTTTGATAATGGCCCAAACTATCTTTTATGACGTATTTCAGAATAAAATATGGGATCCTTTTCCAAATTTTCTTAAATTCTCGAGAGACGAAAATTCCCAATCGAATGAAACATTTTGAAAGCTTTTCTATAGATAAATAAAGTCTTAATATGATAATCATAACCTGACAATGTAGATTGTATGCACCCAACTAAATATGGATTTTGCATGCTTTTATTCATTGATAAATATCTCTTCCCGGTCTCAAATGCAAATTTGAAATCCATATGTTTCAAGCAATCTTTTTGGCAGCATTCACTTGAAATGAGTGCATTGATAGAACTTCTTCTCGTCAGATATTCTGCTCTACCCCTTGTATAACTAGAACATCTTGCATTGATACGAAAAGTTCTGGTCCTACTCCTCGATACAATATTTCTTGGCAACATCTCCATCATTAGATCATCATTTGTATAAGGATTTTTATCATCATTAAGAGGAATGCTATCCACACTATGATCAACTGTGCTTTTCAAATACTGACTTGGAGGATATTCTTCATCTTCCCTTTCTTCAGTGCTACTGTCATAGTCCATAGAATTCAGACTCAATGGAAATTCTGACTCAATGTTTATTGGATATTCTTCCTCATGTGCATTTTCAGTGCTGCTATCACAGTCCATAGAATAGGACTAAGTGTATCATTTTGTCCTTCACCACTGATACCTTTATACTCATTAGAATTAGGAATGAGTGCATCATCATGTCCTTCATCACTGCTGCTCTCATAGTCCCTAGAATCAGGACTAAGAGGACATTGTGACACTCCATTCTTTTGAAATTCATCATCGCGCTCTTCATCACTATTGCTCTCATAGTCCTTAGAATTAGGACTAAGTGGACACTGTGACACTCCATTATTTTGAATTTCATTATCCCGCTCTTCATCACTGCTGTTGTCATAGTCCTTAGAATTAGGACTAACTGGACACCGTCACACTCCATCCTTTTGAAATTCATCATCCCTCTCTTCATCAAAGCTGCTTTCATAGTCCTTAGAATTAGGACTAACTGGACACCATGGCATTCCATACTTTTGAAATTCATCATCCCGCTCTTCATCAAAGCTGCTCTCATAGTCCTTAGAATTAGGACTAACTGGACACCATGACACTCCATACTTTTGAAATTCATCATCATGCACTTCATTGCTGCTGCTCTCATAGTCCTTAGAATTAGGACTAAGTGGACACTTTGACACTCCATTCTTTTCAAATTCGTTATCACGCTCTTCATCACTGCTACTCTCATAGTCCTTAGAATTAGGACTGAGTGGACACCGCAACACTCCATTCTTTTGAACTTCACCATCTTGCTCTTCATCACTGCTGCTTTCATAATCCATAGAATCAGAACTAAGTGGACACCATGAGACTCCATTCTTTTGAAATTTGTCATCAAGCTCATCATCACTACTGCTTTCATAGTCCTTCGAATTCAGACTAAGTGGAATCTGTGACTCTTTATTTATTTGAAATTCTCCATCTCCTCTTTCATCTGCGCTGCTCTCATAGTCCTTAGGATCAGTACTAAGTGGAATAATTGACTTTCTATTCATAGTGGAAGAATTCCCACTATATTCATCCATATGAATAGAGTTGTTACGCGATAAAGATGTTGATGCTGTATAAATCGAAACTTCACTATCAGGACAATCCATCCCTTTCAAATAGAAGATGTTCAATGATACAAATGGAGTGTCTCCTAAAGATATTGTATAGCTTAGAGAATGAAATTTTCCCTCCAAAATTTTCTCTCCAAAAAAAATTCGCGAAAACATTTTCCTCCTAAAAGTTTGTGAGATATATTTCAGTTTATTATTTTATTATGCAATTTAACGATAAATGTAAATTTAATTTTTTTTATGAAATAAATCATTAAAGTGAAAATTGTTAACTACAACTTCTACCTAAATTATTTTAATAGTCAAAGTATATAATTTTTACTAAAAAATAGAATGTTTTTTTAAATTTTTTTTAATACATTTAGAAACAAGGTAATCCCACATTCACCCCACTATAAAACAATTCCAAACTGTTCGCTTAATCATATTTTCATTCATCTCCATAAAAAAATTAACATGTTGAAATTTATCAAAACTAATTAATCCCACATTCACCGTACGAGAAAACATCTTCGTAGTTTCACCTATATATTCCATTATCACTATTACTCAAGTTACATCAAATTTTGCTGAGGTTCGTCAAAAACTTGGAGCGAATTTGTGGAGCAGCTACATTAGGATCAACAACATATTCAACGAAGAATTTCCACAATTGAAAGGTCAGTTAAATTTTTTTCCTTGAAATTTCTCATATTAAATTAGTTTAACGAAGTAGATTTATTTTCTAAACTAATTTTTTTTTTTCAACCAAATTAAAAAATATTTTCATCATGAGCATGGTGGGCCCAGAGCAACCTCATCTGTCAGTCGACCGGCCACAAGATTTTTTTTATAAACTTAAATTTTTTTGTCAACGAAATTCACAAATATTTTCGACGTGAACATGGTGGGCCCGGGG
>APFE030359148.1:0-24049 GCA_000404065.3 Pinus taeda
CATATAATTTCAAATCGTGATTGGGTAATTTATAAGGTCATATTTTCATCCTTTCTATACATTTTAGTGTTTTAGATTTTTAGATCATTCCAAAACTAAATATTGTCTCAACTAGAATCAAATATTGACCACGAGAGAGGTAAACTTTATTAAAATTATTAGAAAAAATAAAAAGTAAAAATAAAATAAGTAGTGTAATTTTCATTTGGATTAACTTAGTGTTATTTTTTTCGAAATTGAATTGTAAATCATTTTAATGAAGTATATGTAACTTATCTCGATATAAATATTTATATATGTAGATCTTTACTTATAATTGGGGTTAGTTTAGATGTTTTTTTTTTCATTCTCTTTTTTGAAATTTAAATCTTACTTATTTCATATTTTACTTTTGTGAGTTGATTGATGTTAATAAAGTATTTACAATCACATCCTTCTTTAAATGCTTTGAAGTATCACAATACATTTCCAAATATTTAATTATTATCAATCCAAAACTTTTTACAATAAAGGAATCTAAAATGGCTAGTTCAAATATGATAAATCTCTTAAAATTTTACTATAAACATTCGAGTAAAAGGAAAAAAATCTCGAAGAAATAGAAAAAATCCATAAACGATTTTATTATAAGCATTCCAAAAAGGAAGAAAATCTCATAAATACTCAAAAGAAGAAATATAAAAACCCTATTAAGATGACAAATGATTAATTATTGTGTTTGCTTATTTTAGTATCTCTTTTCTTACTCTCTCAATTTCATATTAGTATTGAGAATCCTTATTCAATGAACATTCATAAAAATAATCATGGTTTTATTAATATAATATTGATTATTTTAAAATAATTTTAAAACTCAATCAACTAATTTAATTTGTTAAAAAATTATTGCATACTATACTTATTAGTGATTTACATTTACCATACTTTATTTCATAAAGTTAAAAGTAAAATTATATTGTCTTTTTACTAATAGTTTTCTTCATGTTCATAATTATAATCCCATGCTAAGGGTGGGTGGTGGAGATATTGGTGAAAACTATGAAAAGTTTTTCCTAATTATCTCTCCTTACTGCCATCCCCACTCTCATTAGTTGTCCTAATATCTTACCCCCACATTTTCTCTCATAATAAGGAAAAAGATGGGGGAAAATGCACACAAAATTAATGGTTCTCCTATCAATATAATAGTTAATTAATTCTAAAATAATTAAACTTATATATAAATATCTTTATAACCCAATCAACTAATTAAACTAATAAATTTCTATCATGGTATATTCACTACTGATTTTTCTTGCCATATCTTATTTCATAGAATTAAAATTTGGGATATATTAAGTTTTCTCAAATATCTCCCCCCATCCTCACTCTCATAATCTTCTTCCACCATCACTCTCACAATGAGAGTGAAGGTGGGGAGAGATATTCATTATAAGGGGGAGGGTGAGTGTGTAGGGAGGTATTAAGTAAATCTTATTATGGTGGAGGGTGTGGGGATAGGGGGAGATATTAGGGAAAACACAATATGTGGGGATGAGGGAAGATATTTAGGAAAACTTAATATGAATGAGGGTGTGGGGTTGGGAGGAGATATTAAGGAGAAGTTATTTGCCTCATAATGAGGGTGGGGTTGGGGAGAGAAAGTAAATAAAAATTATTACCCTCATAATGAGGGTGTGGGTAAAAAAATATCTGGGAGAACTTATTATAAGGGTGGATGTGGGGGTAGATATTAATTAGAAGGATAGGGTTGGAGGAGTTATTAAGGGAAGCTTATTAATTCAGGTTGGGGGGAGATATTAGGGAAACTAAATATGTGGGGGGGAATATATTAAGGGAAAATAATTACCCTCATAATAAGGTTGGAAGTGGTGGTGGATAATAATTATAAGAGTCAAGTTGAGGGAAGGGAAGTTGAGGGAAGGGAAGATGTTCACGAAAACATAATATCAGGTGAGAGAGACACATATTAAGGAAAACTTATTAGGTGAAGTTTAAGGGAGATATTATTTACTTAATAAAGCTATGGAGTTGAAGGGATATGTTAGAGAAAAACCTTTAAGGGGTTGGAGCATATATTAGGGAAAACTTAATATGTTTTCCTTAATATCTTTCTGTCCCCCATAGCCTCCTAATATTAAGGTTTTCTTAATATATCCCTTCATACTCAGCCTCATTATGAATTTTCTCTAATATCACCACCCAACCCCATATTCCCCCCATATTACATTTTTCCTAACATTTACCCCCACCCACATAATCCCCTCATATTAAGTTTCCCTAATGTATCTCCCTACCCTCTCCCTCACCCTCATTATGAGTTTTCCTTATTATATCCCCGCAAACCTACACCTTCTCATATTAAATTCTATTAATTTTTCCTTAATATTTTTCTCAACCAAACCATCATAATCCATTTATTTGCACACATCACAATGTGATATAATATTTTATTGTGTATGTTATTCTAATTATCATTTAATTATAAAATATTTTCATTATTTATAATAATATTATTATCTATTAAGATCAAATATACGATATTCATATTAAAATATTAAAATCTAAAATACATAATAAATAATAATATATTTAATTTTAATAATAATAATAATAATAAATAACAAAAATAATATATTAATTTAACTTTAATGTCACAACCAAGCTCAACACCAAATTGGTGTATGATACCCTTTTGATTGTGCGAAAATAGACTTGCCTCAGCATAACAATTTTTCTACTAAATTTTATGAACGTCTACATACATATTTATTAAATATTCTAATATTAATAAATGTATGAAAATTATTATTGTAATATTTTCTAATATTATTTGTTGGAGGAACAATTTAATTGAATTTTGACCCTGCGTTCGTCCTAGGTTTCCAACAAAGGTTTCTACATAGTCTAGCACATTGTCGACATTTTCACTCCCTTGAATTGAAGGAGAGTCTCACTCGAGGTGAGACAGAACAATAAAAAGGCATAAGGGATATGGATTTAGATATCTAAACAACTTGCGCAGCCATTCATACATTCATTCACAAGTATTTAACTTATACATTTAATAGAAAGTAACCATATGCAAAGAATTTTAAACGAGGTGAAAAATACATAAGCATGTAGTAGAACTCCCATTCTCCTTTTATTATTAAAACATCAGAGCCTAATTACAACAACAACTCTCCATTACATCTTGTAAAAAATTACAAACTTGTGTCCATTTGTTAAAATTCAAAATAAGTATCAAAATAGGTCATTACATGTTTAGATCCACCCGTAAGCAGTCTTTTTCTCATATAGCTCAGATTCCAAACATTAAAAAAAATCAAGACTTTGCAGTGTAGTCCAAACTATAAAACACTATTTAAGCTTACAATATGATCTAAACTTTGTAGCATCATCTAACTATTTCTCACTGCCTTTTGTCTTCTTTTATAGTCGTGCTCGGCTGATCTAGTCTTCAGTGCCTCGCTTTCTTGATCCATGGTTTTACAATACCTAGGGCCATTACCTTGGTTATTTGTTTGACCATATCAAAATCAGCTCCATATTCTTTGGTGCACGTCCTTATTTTCCACTGCACAAATCCAAAAACAAGTATTACGCTACCGCTTTGATTTTCTAGTGCTCTACTTCTGGCAACGTTGTCTAAAATGTCCTCCACAACTTATATTCCTTCAAAAATGAGGGACCCAACATGCCTCGACCAAAATACATTTACTCGTCCTTGGGGCATTGTATTACTATTGTTGCTTCTAAACTTTTTCCAGGTTGGCTTCTGCTCGGATCAACTACAGTAACTTTAAATGAATGACCCAACTCTAGAACAGCATGAAGAGATGAATCCTTAAATTTTTTGTATGCAGAAACATATCAGTTCCATGAGTCCAATAGTGTAGAAACTTTGCTTGAAAATTATTTGACTATCTGTGCCCTAAGATCAATGGGCTACAACTATACAAGTTCCTGGAGTTGTTGATCAACAAGAGTAGATAGTTTATTCAAAGTGAGGAAGTGTCTTTTCTCTTATGGGTTGAGGTCGTGAAGAACGCATTTAGTCACCTATGATGCATCTTCCAACTGGTTAATATGAGCATCTAAGTGACCGGCTTTATCCAAGAGTTGTGTCTTCACTGTCAGATCAAAGGTCATCATCGCTTTCCAAAAGAGGTTGTTCACATTCTCACACAAGGGACCAATAACTTTATTCTTCTTCGCTAGAACACCACTGTAGTCAAAAATTTGACTCATCATATATTGTGACTCCTACATAAACTATGGAAAAATGTGTACGATAGAGGTGACTTCCTTAATTTTATCGGGGATCTCGTTCTTGAATATCTCTTAGGGATCTAATGTGGATTTCTATAAGGTAGCAACATTGTCCTGGAAGGCAAGGTTATGGGCCACAATTTAGTTATATGTCACTTCATAAAAAGTGAAACATTTGGTACGGGTATAGATGGTGAAATATTTAGGCAACTCTTCAGCAAAAGGTGCAAGTGTGGGCCACATTGATTGCAATTTGGAATGAAGATCATTTACCTGAGTTTATATTGCATCTTTTCCAAGGCACGACTAAGTTTATATAGTAGCGGAAACATGGAGTTTTTGTTCCCATTCTTCACAAGTATCTTGAAGATATACACATCAAGTCTCAGCCTAAACAAGACAAATCTCCAACTTAGACACAGAGTCATGAATAAACTTGAACAATTGTAGCGAAGACAATATGCTAAGGGTGTCAACTAAAATGGTATTTGGTGGTGGAAATCACAATTGCAGTGGTTGGCCACTAGAACCTAAGAACTCTGACTAGTCGTGTAATGAAGATTCTCTTTGTATATCAACTTTTTGATTATGTTCAATTCTATGAATAACAAGGGTCAGAATAAAAGTAAGGAGATTATGTTGTTCTGAGGAAAGGGAGATCACTTAATGACACTAGTCAGGGTCTTTCATAAATTAGCCACTTGCTTGGCATAAATGAATGAAGTGGTAAAAGAATATAGATGAGCTGAAGTAGCAGCAGGAGGAGAAGCAGTTGATGGTGGGGGAATGATAGTGTTAGGAAAACCATTAGAAGTAACAAAAGCAAAGTTATTTTCCATATCTCTTGGTTGATAAATGAAAATAAGTGAGTCAATATGGTATGAAAAGGTTCCTTTTGATGAATGGGGTGTCTCTTTGCAAGTTGTATGTGGGGATAAGGGTTTCTCTTCATCAATGGGAAAAACATGATCGATGGATGGAGGCTTGACATCAAGGTTGATGAAGGTGGTTGTAGGGTTAGTATTGTGGATTTGGTGAGGTGAAAGGAAAGGATGGTGGCAGGTCGAATGATGGATGCAATAGTGGGTGGTGCAATGGAAATATGAGTGATTTGATGTACATGAGCTGAGCTCATGCACTCCCTATCTTTCTTTAGTAGGAGTTGGAGATCTTCTGAAATATCTTTAGAGTGCTTTCGCAAAGATGAAGTGGAATCTTTGATAGGTTTCATTTCATCAAAGTTGTATAGGATCTTTCCATTTTGTTGCCACGAGATGACTAATGTCCAAGTGATGACCTTAGAGTGGAAGTCATTCTCACTTATGTAGAATGACAAGTTATGCATAGAAAAATTTGTATGAGAGACATGCATTGACTAAATATAACAAGAAATATGAGGTTTATCGAGCCAGTCCTAAGGAAAGTACTGGATGAGTAGAGGGAGTGACACCCACGAAATGGTTCTAGTCACATCATCCATTTTTTTGAACGAAAGAGCCTACCTCTGACTAAGTAGCATGAGCTGAGCTCATGCACTCCCTATATTTCTTCAGTAGGGGTTGTAGATCTTTACACATATCTTTAGAGTGATTTTGCAAAGATGAAGGGGCATCTTTGATAGGTTTCATTTCATCAAAGTTTTATATGATCTTTCCATTCTGATGCCATGAGACGATCATGTTCAAGTGATGACCTCAAAGTGGAAATCGTTCTCACTTATGTAGAATGACAATTTATGCATAGAAAAAGTTGTAGGAGAGACATGCATCAACCAAATATAACAAGAAATATGATATATATTGAACCAAGTATAAGGAGAGTATCGGATGAGTAGCGGGAGCGACACCCATGAAATGGTTCTAGTCACATCATCCATTTTTTTGAACGAGTGGCTAAATGAAAGATCATGAAACTCTTTTTTGACAATATCTTCATTGTTATGCCAAGGTGCATAAGAATACTAAATAGCTTCATCTTCTGCAATTATGGCAAGGTTGCGACCTTCTGGAGCACACCATTTCGACATAATAAGGGAAACAATCAGAAATCCAAAAATAAAATATGTGGGTCAAGCAAAAACGTCATTGATGGCTTAAAATAACTCATGAAGGAGATAGCTAGACCAATGTAGCTGATCGCCTCATACACAAGCTTCTAAAACTGAGATGGCATCAAACAAACATTATCCTCTAGTATAATCACACATGGGTTTGATGGCGATAATTGTAGCAGCAATGTGAATTGACATATTATTGATCATATCAAGAAAAACTCCACAACATATTATTTTCTGGTGGTTCCATACTTCTTATACGAATTATTCTCATCTATATTCTTGCTACATTTAGCAGTTTTAGGAAAATCCTAGCCAACGTTGGCACCATAAGTGGACAATCTTGTGATTCTATAGATATATACCGGATGAATGTGGTATTCCCAGTACAACTGAAGAGAACCTCAATGAAGTTGAATGATTAGTAACTTGGTGCAGTAAATTACCTCACTAGTGGTGCCAAGAATATGTAAGTCGTGCATAAGAAGGAGAGTGGAATGCTTCAAGGGAAAGAGAGTGGTCTAACTTTCATGGTAGAGTGGGCATTGGAAAGGGTATTGGGCTCCATAAAAACATCGGTCCAAAGCACAAGTAACAAAGTGGGATCAGAGACTTCATTATCGACAAGATGGGCTTTGTCATACTTTCCCAAGAGGTTGTCCTAGCAGTGAATATGAGAGTAAGGAAATTACAATATGATAGATGTTCTAACTTGGTGAACCATGGTTAAATAATGATCGATATAAATAAAAAAAACAAGGGGGCGAAAAAGATAAGTGGTAACGTAGTGAGAGAAGAAACTAAGAATGCGAGAAAATTAAAGATGAAAATGAAGATGAAGAGTAGGAATATATAGAAAATTTGAGAGGGTGGAGGACTTAGCTATTAAGAATGATAAATATGAGTTAAAATTGAATTAATGTCATGCGATTTGAACACATACTGAGGAATGTCATGACATAATATAACATCTAACTATAGAAGGAAATATTATCGGGAAATGGGAGACAAATTTGGTTGCTAAATCAGACATGACTCAAAATAAAGATAGATAAGACAAGCATTAATGACACTAACAAGATAATATACAAAATAATTTCCATGAGCACAATGGGTTGCAACTAAAAAGACAACAGACTTGCATAAAAGATTGAAAACACAAACTACTAACATGTTGAAATGCTTGTTGAGGAAACTATCCTAACTCCTACTTACTACTCTCATGAAGGGAGGACAAATTATTTAGAAGCTGAAATAGGAAAATAGGGCTTCAGGTGAGTGCCATTCACCCATCCAGAGAAAATCCTACCATCTCATTGAGCAAGCAAAACAACGCCAAAATATTTCATTTCCACAAAACAAAAACGACCAAGCCAATGCATTTGAAGATTATCATGATTCTTGTGATAATTGTTGTCATAAAGTAATACTTGGTCACCCACAGAAAATGATTTCTTTTTTATTTTTTGAATGTGCCAAGTCTTATAGCACTCATTCTCAACAACTTGATGAAAATAAGTGAGAAATTGGGACTCATCTAGCTGCGATAATTCACACAATTGTTCAGGAATGGACTCATCTTAATAAATTTCATTTTCATGAGAAATGAAAATATTAGGAATAATAAACTCAACAGGAACAACAAATTATTTCCCATAACCCAATTGAAAAGGAATGTACTTTTGAAACCGCTTGAATGTAGCTCAGTAGGCCCACAAAGTAGTAGGGACTCATTCATCCTAATCATGTTTGTTTGTAGAGAAAACATTAGTAATTCCTTTCTCGAAAATTTTATTACAATATTCAATAGTCCCATTGGCTTCCATATGATAAGGAGTTCCCTTATGGTTTTTCTTCATGAAATTCTGCAGTAGAACCTTGACAGTTTCATTTATGAAATGGGAATCTTGATCACTTGTAAGACTTCATGGAAAACCAAACATGGTAATAATGTTTTGAAATATAAACAGGGCATCCATATCAGTAGTGAAATCTTTAACTGGAGCAACTTCTACCCAATGAGTCAAATAATCCACCATGGTAATTATATGTTGAGTATTCAAATGAAGAGTAAGAGGATGAATACACCCAATGAAATCAACCACCCATTTCTAAAAAAAACAAGATCTTGTACAAGATATCAAGGTATTTCATCAAAAGGAAATGTTTGGCCAACCCATTGAAAGACATCACAAGTCTTTGCGTATTCTTTTGCATCCTTAAAGAGAGTCAGCCACCAAAGGCCAACTTGTAGAACTTTCTGAGTAGTAGCTTTCCCTCGAAGATGAACTTTTACAACCCCAACGTGACATTTCCATAATACACCTTCACATTCATGATTAAGGATATAGTGGCATAAAACTTGATCGATACCCATTTTATACAGTTGTTGTGCAATAAGTTGATAGTCTATTGATCTAACCACCAAATGCTTCTTCTGCACCATAGTATAATTAGGAGGAAATATACCTGTAGCAAGAAAAGGGAAAAATATTTCATAATTTTACAACTAGTTTTTTATATTGTAACCAAAAAGGGTAAGAGGAAGTGGTTTATATAGGGAGAGGAAGATAAGGATGAGATCCACTCAAGAGGGGAAAAAGGTCTTATCCCCTTGGGAAGGTCCATTTTTAAGGGGGAAATAATCTTATATGGAGTTCTCGACCCTTATCCAACCAAACAAACATCCAACGCATCGCCACTAGAAGTTTCTAGACATGAAACTCCATTTCCTCTTATAAAAACTTTCCATAAGTAGACCGTCATGGGTATTGGGCTAACAATAGCACTGATCGGCATGGGTCATAGTGTAAACTTCTGCCATCGGCACAGGTGAGACACTGGGAAAGAGCATTGATCTTAAAAACTAGGTTTTAAGAAGGATGCTGTAGAAATGTTCTAAAGGGATTGGGGAATACTTTATTCAAACTTCAAAGGATGTAAGAGCATAGGTTTCATGGTAAAAGTATAACACAATAGTCACTACTAGGCTTCTTCGGGATCAGGAACAGGGAGCGATAGGAGAGTAAAAAATTATTTTGTAACATATGCCCCCTAAAGCATGAAGTCAAAGCTGAGAGCAATGGCTAAAATGACTTAAGATGACACGAGGAATGGGAATACCAGCATCGAAAGACTTGTAAATCAAACATACATGTACGTATCTGAAATATGATAGTCATGCCTGATAAACATGAGAGGCATATAACAATACATGAATCCATGGTATAAGTGCAGTTATCCATCAAGAAATGGATCATGTGCATGGATCATTAGCATGGACGCAACCATCCCACTGAAATGATCATATGAAACATACCCACGGCATGGGTGCAACCATCTGCATAGAGAGGATCAGAATGAAAAGACCCACGGTGTGGTTGTAGCCATTCGAATAAGCAGGATCAAAATGATACCCACGACATGTCTGCAGCCATCCATCTAAATAATCATGTATATAACCATGAATACCTCCAACTCCTTGCAACCTAGACTTTTGCGATCTAAGCCCAAGGTCTTCTGCTCCAACACAACCCAAGCAAAGTACAAATTCTAACATGTGAATAGATGTGGTGAAGTCAAACATGCTAGAAAATCACATGATTATCGGCCAATGATGTGAACCGTTAACAATTGCGACAGAAGCCACCCATAATGTCAATGGATCTCAATGTACTCTCAATACAATTAACGAAGTGTGAATAAGGAACTAAAGTCGAACACTCGTGAAGTCATTCGATTGAAGGCAAATGATGAGAACCCGTCATCGAGTGCGAAGAACTTTCCATTGAGGTATGCAAGCTCTAAGATACTAGAAGCGGGTTTCTAGATCAACTTCTTGGATAATGAGCTGAAGTTGACATGAAGCAATCTCTTGAAGGAAGGTCATAATGAATGCTTTATCATTGACACGAAACGGGAAACAAAATGAATGAGAGCAATCCAAGATGGTGACATATGATCAGACAATGTATGTGTAGGAAGACTTCTCTTGAATATGTGGATGACATGACTCCAGAGTTTGGCAACATTTGACATCATAGGATCAGAGGTCATGGTAACATGGAAACGATCATATGAGAGGTTTAAAATGGATAACCCAAAACCTAGGGAGGAAAGTGATAGTGTGAGGATGAGCCAAAAACCAACACGAGTAACAAATGGGTGTCAATGTTCAAGGGCGACATGTTGCCTGAAGTGAAGAATACAACTAATGAAATACTTCCAATTTTCCCCCACCATTTCTAGCGAGTACCCTAGTTATTTTTACGCAACCTTAATGGGGATAACATATGCTTGTAATATAAGTCCATCCTTTTGATGGATCCATCATAGTAAGTTTTACGAGCCCTAGAAAGGAGTAGCTCAGTCTCATCATAATGACAATTCCTATGTCGTTTGAATATTTTAGCGAGTCCGATAAAGGTGAAACTCAGAATCTTTTTCATATTTATAGAGTTTGAAAAAGACATAGAAAAGAAACGTTAGGGGGCCCTTTTTGTAAGGTTGTCCCTCGATCCAGAAAAGGTAGAAAAAATTACTCGAGAGAACCTCCTAGTCATGTTTGACTAAGGTATTCCTTTTTCATAAATATTTTATCCTAGCCCAAAAATGGGGTAAAAGTATACTTGGTAAATGATGTTTTGCAACCTTTAACGAGTTGAAAATGAGAAGAGCTCGACAATATTTTCATATTTTGAGAGTTAGAAAAGAGCTCAAATATGACTCCCTAGTTTTATTTGCATTAACGAGTCTAAAAGGGAAAACTACTCGGTAATCTTTTCATTTTTTATGAGTCAAAAAATATCTTAAAGGTGACTTGTCCTAAAGGAATGAGTGGTATAAAGGGATAGAAACTGGTTCTAGTAATGATGGAACTACTCAAAACATGTAATGGTCAAGAGGTTGGCTAATAAAACCGCTCATCCTTACAGTTCCTTAAGAAAGGGGAAATCAACCAAGTGAAAGCAAATGATCCTCCAAATAGATGGTGGCGATGGAATGGAACAACCAAGGCTCATCTAGCAGAAATTAGTTGATAAAAACGATAATCACAAGATGTAAATTGGATATGGGTTCATTTTTACACAAGATTGAACCATGAGGAACTCTGCTTGAATTTGGTTTCATGTTTACGCAAGCATCAAATGAAAAACTCTGCTTGAGCTTGGTTTCATTTTTTTACAGGCTTGAAACAAAAAACTATGCTTGCAATAAGTTTTCATTCCCCCATCATAATGACTCAATTTGAGGTACATGCCCCCCAAGCTTCATTTCATTTAGTGAGGTGGATCAAATGAAGGTCACTCTCGAGATCCAAGAAAGCCTCGATTAGGATTTTACAAGATCTTAATCAAAGACTCGATTTGGAAAGGGGAGTTTTTTTCATTTTTTTAATGAGGTTGGCATAGTAAAAGAACTATCCTAGGACATTTGTTTCATTTTTTAATGAGGTTGATACAGGAAGAAACTATCCTCAAACTCCTTGATTCATTGTTTAACAAACTTGACACAAGACAAGGAACTATGCTCACACCCCTTGTTTCATTGTTTAATGAGCTTGACACAAGACAAGGAACTATGCTTTGACCCCTTGTTTCATTTTTTAAGGAGATTGACACAAGACAAAGAACTATGCTCCAAGGTCTATTCGTGTACCATACAGGAACATGGCTCCCAAGAGGTCCTCACTGGATGGGAGAATTACGCTATGGGAGGAACACATGTCAACTGGTACTAGTGACAAATCAGGTGCCAATGCCCCCAATACATAATATACTATACCATCTGTGTGATCATCAACGGATGTGGAGATGGAACAGGTGGCCACATAATTGAATTGTGGTGGGAAGGGTACTACTTGAAAACATGAACCAATAAAGGACGATGATTTCATAAGAGGCACCTGGTGACCAATGAACTACAATTGATCAATGGCCATGATTCTCCCTTCGTGTGGAAAACAGACCACATGGAAAAGTGAAGAAACAATAGCTCCCATGACATAAACATAGTCACATTGAAGGAGAAGATTTAAATCTAAGGGACCTTGTACTACCACCACGTCTATATAGATGGTATTTCCTCCCAAAGTAATAGGGAACTTCAGAAGGATCCCTAAGGGCTCACTTGTTCCTTTGTTGAAAGCCAACAAATTCTGGGTGATAGGCACAAGCTATGGGTAACCCAAAGATTGCCAATTAGTAGAAGACATGATGCTAATAGAAAGACACATAAGATAGAAGGCGAAAATAAGTTAATTGACTCTAATCTAAGGAAATGACAAGAGTACTTGGTGGGGGCATCATATGATTGTCCCCATGGTCTGTAGGAATAGGAGAAGGAGTCGCCTAAACAACTGGGATGGGAGGGCCACTCTTTGATTCATGAGAATCTGAGGAGACAAGAAGAACATGAGAAGTATGATCACTACTACACATCCATCCACATACACAAAATGCAATTAAACAAGACATGTACAAATGTAGCAAAGAATAGATTCATACACAGAAAAAATTCTTTCACACACATACAAAGAATACAATTAAACAAGACACATATAAATGTAGCAAAGAGTAGATTCTCACACAAAGAATACTTTCACACACATACAAAGAATACAATTAAACAAGACACATACAAATGTAGCAAATAATAGATTCATACACGCATAAAGAATATATTGATACACATACAAACAATACAAGTGAACAAGACACATACAAATGTAGCAAATAATAGATTCATACACACATAAAGAATGCATTGATACACATACAAGGAATACAAGTTAACAAGACACATACACATACAAATGTAATAAAGAATAGATTCGAACACACATAAAGAATACATTCATACACATACAAAAAATACAATTAAACAAGTTACATACAAATATAGCAAAGAATAGATCCATACACACAAAGAATTCTTTCACACACATACAAAGAATACAATGTAACAAGACACATACAAATGTAGAAAACAATAGATTCATACACACAAAATACTTTCACACACATGAAAATAATAGAATTTAGCAAGACACATACAAATGTAGCAAACAATAGATTCATACACACATAATGAATACGTTGATACACATAGAAAAATACAAATAAACAAGACACATATTAATGTAGCAAAGAATAGATTCGTTCACACATAAAGAATACATTGATACACATACAAATGTAGTAAAGAATAGATCTATACACACATAAAAAGTACATTGATACACATACAAAGAATACAAGTAAACAAGACACATGCAAATGTAACAAAGAATAGATTCATACACACATAAAAAATTCATTCATACACATACAAAGAAAACAAGTAAACAAAACACATAAAAATGTTGCAAATAATAGATTCATACACATAAATAATATATTTATACACTTACAGTGAATACAGATAAAGAATGAACATATAAATGTACCAAAAAATAGATTCATACACCTAATAAAGAATATAAGTAAATAATAGACACACAAGTACAGCAAATAATGCATTCATACACATATACAAGTAAATAATACATATACAAATACAATAAATAACACATTTATATACATACAAGTAAACAATATCCATACAAAAGAATACTCACAAAATACACACACAAGCAAATAATGAAGGAATCTTGAAAAATACTCAAAATAATACAAACAACTATTCACAAAAATACATTTATATACACACAAACAACGAAACCACTACTCTAACACTCAAGGAATACTAAAACATTACACTCGTAGAGATACAAATAATCAATGAAGGAATACTCAAAAGCATGCAAAATGAGACATTTATAAACATAGAATAAAAACCTAAACAAATAAATTCTAACTATTGAAATGTAACAAATAAAAACATTATTTCCATTCTCATAATAGTACATTCATATACATATAAAACACAATCCAAAGCATACATTATAACCCAAATACATTCATTCATATATAGATATATATAAAAGCATTAAAAATACAAGTAACCAAGACACATACAAATGTAGCAAATAATAGATTCATACACACATGAATAATACATTGATAGACATACAAAGAATACAAGTTAACAAGACACATACAAATGTAGCAAAGAATAAATTAATACACATAAGTAATACATTTATACACATACAAAGAATAAAGATAAACAAGACACATACAAATGTAACAAAGAATAGATTCAAACACGCATAAAGAATACATTCATATACATACACAAAATACAATTAAACAAGGTACATACAAATATAGAAAAGAATAGATTCATACACACAAAGAATTTTTTCACACACATACAAAGAATACAATTTAACAAGAGACATAAAAATGTAGCAAATAATATATTCTTATACACAAAATACTTTCACACATACAAATAATACAATTTAACAAGACACATACAAATGTAGCAAATAATAGATTCATATGCACATAATGAATACATTGATACACATAGAAAAAATACAAGTAAAAAAGGCACACATTAATGTAGCAAAGAATAGATTCGTTCACAAATAAAGAATACATTGATACACATACAAGAATACAAGTAAAGAAGACACATACAAATATAGTAAATAATAGATTTATACACACATAAATAATGCATTGATACACATACAAAGAATACAAGTAAACAAGGCTCATGCAAATGTAACAAAGAATAGATTCATACACACATTAAGAATTCATTCATACACATACAAAGAATACAAGTAAACAAAACACATATAAATGTTGTAAAGAATATATTCATACACATAAATAATATATTTATACACTTACAATGAATACAGATAAAAAATGCACATATAAATGTACCAAAAAATAGATTCATACACCTAATAAAGAATATAAGTAAATAATAGGCACACAAGTATAGAAAATAATACATTCATACACATATACAAGTAAATAATACATATACAAATACAATAAATAATACATTCATATACATACAAGTAAACAATATCCATATACAAGAATACTCAAAAAATACACACACAAGCAAATAATGAAGGAATCTTGAAAAATACTCAAAATAATACAAACAACTATTCATAAAAATACATTTATATACATACAAACAATGAAACCACTACTCTAATGCTCAAGGAATACTCAAACATTACACTCATAGAGATACAAATAAACAATGAAGGAATAATCAAAAGCACGCAAAATGAGACATTCATAAACATAGAATAATAAACACTCGAAAAAAATACATACTAGTAATACAATACCCTTGCTCTATATAATATAGATGTAGCAAAAAATAGATTCATACACCCAGTAAATAATATAAGTAAATAATAGACACACAAGTATAGCAAATAATACATTCATACACATATACAAGTAAATAATACATATACAAATACAATAAATAACACATTCATATACATACAAGTAAAAAATATCCATATAAAAGAATACTCAAAAAATACACACACGAGCAAATAATGAAGGAATCTTGAAAAATAATCAAAATAATACAAAGAAATATTCATAAAAATACATTTATATACACGCAAACAATGAAACCACTACTCTAACACTCAGGGAATACTCAAACATTACACTCATAGAGATACAAATAAACAATGAAGGAATACTCAAAAGCATGCAAAATGAGACATTCATAAACATAGAAAAATAAACACTCCAAAAAAAATACATACAAGTAATACAAATACTCTCTATAATACATTCACACACACAATATAGAAATAGATATCCTATGCATTGATACAAATCAAAATAAAAACCTAAACAAATAAATTCTAACTATTGAAATGCAACAAATAAAAACATTATTTCAATTCTCAAAATAGTACATTCATATACATATAAAACACAATCCAAAGCATACATTATAACCCAAATACATTCATTTATATATAGATATATATAAAATCTTTAAAAATATGTTTATTATATATATATATAAATAATAAAACCAATAATACACAAACATTTAGATATAATAAATTAATATAAATAAATAATACAAACATTTAAATATTTACAAACTCTAGATAATATATTGGTATTTAGTTTAAATTCATAAAAATATGAAGGTAAATATTAAATGATCCTTATTTCATATAAAGGAAAAATAAATATAAATATCTTACTAACATATTTATAATTAAACAATTGAAAAGATCAGAAATCAAAATAAAGACCAAAACATTGAAAATCAAAACAAACAAAAATTAGAAATTTAAAAAATATATAAGTACATGTTATAAATGATATATAATTTATGTGTATAAGAGTGATTTTTCATTTATGTGTATATGTTGAAAAAATATTAAATAATTTATGTGAAAAAGAGTGATTTTGCCATTTGTGTGTATGTAGAGAAGATATTTAAAACACTGAAAAAATGCTAAATAATTTATGTGAATAAATGTTAAATAATTTATTATAACAAAATAGTGTATTTGTGTTTGAGAAGATTGAAGTTACTATAAACTAAAGATCATGAAAACCATGAGCACAAGGAACACAACTCGAAGGAGGGTTAGAATTTAACCTTCCTAAGAGCCTTTTGGAGGGGTTGAATTCCCCTCCACAAAAAAAAAAGCCTACTCATTTTATTAATGATAGCTTCTATTAATTTACATTCTTTGATGGGCCCATTTAAACAACAACAACAAAAAATACAAATTGTTGTAATTACAACTTTACAAAACATAAAAAGATATAATGTCTTCAAGTAAGGAGCAACTTGGTATTGATAAATTTTCTCCATCATACAACATTGAAATGATATTGTTAGTATAGAAACCCTTTCTAACAACTAGTAACATAATTAAATTCACAATTCATAAAATTATATATATACATATATAATTATATATATATTATATATATATATATTTATAATATACATGATTAATTCATTAAGGAAAAAACATTAATACAATATTATTTGCAAAACTATAAAATTATGATAATTAACAAATCTAATATAATAACAAAATGAAATTAAGGAAGAAGATAGCTTCATAACCATTGAAAGTGATTTGACTAAAGTGTATTTGAAATAATAATTAAATAATTTCATTAGAGCAAATCCAAAGCTTAGAAGTGTCATGCACAAGATGAAGCACAAGATGAAGGAGTATCTACAAATTCAAGAGAATCTAGAGGTGCAAGTTTAATGTAAAGTGTGAAGTGAAAGTGGGTGTCAAGAGGTGCAATACAAGGAATATTTGCATAAGAAGAAATTAGTTGTTTGAAATGAACTGTGAGAGATATTTGCAATCATGTGTGAAAGTGGTGTAAAGTATGAATATTTTGCATTGAGGTAAAGTATGAATGTGGTCAATAGAACAAGTATAGTTTGCAATGAAATGAGAGTGAGAATGGTAAAATTTTCTAATAATTCATTTAAATAATAACTAAATTCATAATTTTAAATATCATAAAATTTTCTACTACATTAAAAAAAAAATGTTGAAATTTTTTTGACAACTGGAATGAACCAAACTCAATAACCTAATTCTTTAAGTAAATGATGAAAGTACCTCCTTAATGAACCGACCTAAAATTACCTCCTTAATCAAAGCACCTAAAAAGGCCCTTCAGAAATCCTTGGAATGTAAACTACCTACTTTAAGGCTTAGCGGAATTCCCATGGGTAGCAAGAAAAGAAGTTTAATGGAATCACATGGATTATAATACTTTCCCATCGAGCAGTAATGATAAGATCAACTAGACTGTATGTTTTTAAGATTTCAAGAAAGTAAAACCCACCATATGGATGACTGTAATTTTTTTGTAATATGAAAATGCCACATGGAATTTCAGTGACACAAGTTTTGCTTAAAAAATAAAAAATATTCCAAATGACATTGAATTGAATTAAATTTGGGACAAATACATATCTATTACTTTATAGTTTGGGGCTGTGATCAAAATATCGACCGTTTTTAATTAAAAAATATTTGAAACTTTCAAATTTTATAAAACTAAGCAGCTTCCTCCCCATAAAAAGTTTCATCGGAATCAGTATGCAACATGAAAAGCATTTTTAACTTCCGGGAAGGGAAGGCAACCAACAACGTATGGTCTTAATTATTGGAGTTGCCTAGTCAGTTTAAACGCAAGTAGGCTGGATGAATCGGAGGTAAGAACGACTATTAGTTAGCGTTATAAATATATAAAAGCTCAGTCATTGCCAAGGTTCCTCTTCAAGCTGTTACAAATCCCACAAACAGATTCTCTCGCCATTTCGCGCGATTAAGGCTATTGGTTGGATCGAATGCAATAAACGAAATGCAAGTACTCCGTTAGGGCCAGAAAAACAAAAATTGGTTTGGTAGTCAGCCTTATCATTCATCTAAATCTGGAGAAGCCAGTTAAACAGGATTAAACACAGCCCCACCAGCAGTCAAAATCTGAGCAGTTTTTAATTAGAAAATATTTGAAACTTTCAAATATTAAAGAATTAAGCCGCTTCCTCCCCGCGCTGGAGGACGACACATTAATGGTGCCTGCATGGTCATCCTGGAAACAGGGAGTTCGTTTGCATTCGATAGCCAATTGGATGGGAGCCTTTGCTTCTCTCACACATCTCTGGCTCCCAACACCATTATTTAGAATTGCAGAATGAATAGCAAGGGCTAGGTCTAGATCTCATTTTGTAGCGTCTTGCCCTATAAGGTTTTTGGCGATGACTCTGTATATGCACGCTAAGTTTATTTTTGGTGATGCCTTCCCACTTAATCTACGAGCGCATGAGAAGCTAGTTGTTGCGCTATGCAGTAGAAGCTAGAGGTTGTGTTAGGCAAACTAATCTACCTTTTGTGTATGCAGGAGAAGCTAGTGGTTGTGCCTCTATGACTCATACCTAAGGGTTCTAAGACTAGTGACAGTAGTGGTTAAGCAATTGGTTCTATGACTGGTGCTAGGCTATTTGTTTAGCTTTTCAGTCGCAGAATGAATAGAAAGGGCTGGGTTTAGATCTGACTCTGTACGGTCTTGCCCTATAAGGTTTTTGGAGGTGCCTCTATATATGCCACGGTGAGGTTTATTTTTGGCAGTGCCTTCCTTCTTAATCTACCTGCACATGAGAAGCTAGTGGTTGTGTTATGCAGAGAAGCTATGACTAGTGCCAGTGCTGGCTATTAGTCTCGCTATGCAGAGTATGTAGCTAGCGCCTTTCCTGCCCCCTACGATCGGCATCTCAATATGGAAATCACTATTCTGGGGTTACTTCTAGCTGTGCAGATTAACCATACAACAAGATTATGGGTTGAAGGTTACAGGTCCTTCTCACATATCGAATGGCCTACAAAACATAGAGGAATAGGGTGAAACATAAAGGTATACCGTGTTGCTGCGGGGATGGTAAGCTAGATCACATTGTGCACACCTTCATATGCAATATTTCAAATCATATAGTATATTAATTGAAAGGCCATACCTGGAATTGGAGGTGGGATTCCATGTAATTATTTCATTTGTTTAGCGATCGTTAACCACAACCTCAATGACCTGCATCATTTTCAAACATTTATCAGCAACATTATTTACATCAGTATGTAAATGGCAATTGAATAATTTATAATCAAGAAAAAATAAAAAAACAGAGCTACTAAATAGAATTGCATACAGAAATAGAATTTGATGGCGTGCATACCATACTGAAAGAGGATCATTGATCTCCATGAAACCAAAAATTGCAAACCCTCCTCCTCTATCTACTCAGATATGACTGATTACTTACTCTCACATAGAGACAGACACATACCCATACTCAAACCACAGACTTAAACTTACTGACCTCTGACTCAAACCAGAGACTTAAACATAATGACCTCTGACTCAAACCACAACCCAGCACACAATCTGAACATAGATGGATAGAGGAGGATGAAAACGCTGTAAAATGAAGTTCGTTGAACGGTTATATATTTACACCAGATATATGCATTTCCGGTGTAGTTAAAACGTTTGATCAACTCATCTGGAACAGTCCACCGGATATATGGATTTCCCGTGTGATTTGAACGTTGGAGCGTAAGATGCTTCTCTATTTTCAGAGAATATAACAAACCTGCCTATCACAAACTCACGCCCACTAGTTGGCATCTACATTCAAATTGGTTTAAACGCACCCACTACTTGGCATTCCTTACATGTCACACACGCTTGGCACCCAAATTGGTTTGCACAGTCCACCGGATATATGCATTTCCGATGTGGTTTCAACGTTAGAGTGTAATACAAACACGCCCACTATTTGGCGCAGTTGTCTATAAGGCGACTTTTTGAAAGCCTTTCCGGTGGGTTTTTCAGGTCAAAATCCGACAGCAATTTATTCGAATAGTAAGTTTGATAGCTAGTTTCTGCACAATCAAAGCGTCCCATGGGTTTTTCCGGGTGTTGAATCCAAATATGCAGTTAAAAACCCATTTTAACTGCAATAAATCAAGATTTAACCTCAATTTCTTCCGCCGGATTCTGTCACTGGAATCTCCAAAAAGTCGCATTATAGACAACTCCCTATTTGGCATGCGTGACCTGTTTGAACACTGCACCGGATATATGTATTTCCGGTGTGGTTTGAACGTTGGAGGAGTGTAGTACAAACCCAAGTTACATTATGGGAGTCAGAAAGAATAACACACAATGATGCTGCCTCTAACAAACGCAAGCCCACTCCCGTAAATTGCGCTTTCGCTATACTTCTAGATGATTCCTGTGCTCACTGTCTGCTACCGTCTACAATGAGCTGTCAATTGATTTATAATGTAAATTATGTTTTAGCTACCACGTAAACGGCTGGGCTTTAATAATACTTAGCGGTCATCACGCATCGAATATGAACAGCATAGTATAGACTGGATAGTGGCCCGATCTTCGAAATTTTTATTTAATTTTGATATATTATTTGATTAATAAATTATTATAATTTTACTTAATCTTTAATGTTACCATGTATCTTACATTTATTCTAAATAAAGATTTAATACCAAGGATCCTACATTTATTCTCCATAAATTTAAATCTCATCGGAATCTCCCCAACACTTACACTGTATTCTCATGACCCTGAAATCAGTAAAATAAATTTAAGTTGGCCCAATAAGAACCTTAATTTGAGGAAATTCATGTACTTTCTTTTCAAACAGAATTATCTTGTCGACAAACTTCATGCAGTCACTTGTGATAAAATTTATTTAATTTTATATTTATGGATAAATAATACTTATTTTTATAAATAAATAATGAAATAAAACATGATTTATAACTAAAAAGTATGAAAATTTATATCAAATATCTTTTGCCTGCAAATTGCATTTTTATGGTAGAGTTAGTTTAATTTATATCAAATATCTTTTGCCTGTAAATTGCATTTTTATGGTAGATTTAGTTTACTAGATCTATTTGATTATTATTCTACAGTTTGCGGTTGCACGTTACACAAGATTTCAAAGATTGAGATCATGTGGCAGTTCCATTAATAAGTGCCATTTTAGGTTTTGAATCCACTCCCTTTTTTATCACAATTCATCCTCATGTCATTAGGGATGCCCAACAGGCTTGCATTGAGAAGCTAAAAATGTTTTTAATCTCTTTACACATTAAATTTCATATATATAATTTTCTGTAAAAGTTATTTATCAATTAATTTAAAAAGTGATTTTCAAAATTAATTATACATTTTGAGGTTATATTAGAAAATTCAAAAAATTCTCATTAAAAATAATTTTCATTTAAATTCACCAACATTATAATTCAAATTAGGTGACTGATTTAAGTGTTTTGATGAAATTATTTTTATTAAAAAATCTTTTGTATATTTTTATTTTATTTTAATATATATATAGTATATATATATATATTATAGTATAATATAAAAGGTAAATTTGACTAAGGAAGGGGAAAATAAGATTATTAATTCTTTTTTAGAAATTGAACTTATATTAGATATTAAAATTTATAATTTAAATAAAATATGGCATTCCACAATTAGATTTGAGTAATAATTATCTTACAAAATGCAAAAATAAAATAGTTAAACTAATCTATTAATATCTCCTAAAAACTAGAAAAATTTAAAGTTATTAATTCATTCTTATATAACATATTTAGAACTAAAATTAAGAGGCATAACCACTCTGTAGTCACCAAATTCCATGTGATACTTATTTTTATGATCTAAGGAATCCTCAAATTCGTGAAAAACACTAAACATTAAGGTCTATGGGCAAAGTTCCTATCAAAATTACCAAGGAATATTCAATTAATTTTCCTAAAAAAACTTAACAACATTGGGGTCTCACTTATCTCAAATTCCTTTCAATTAAGTAATTTATTTTTCAATTTTTTTTACATATAAGTATCATTATATACCATAATTAGTGGGTAGTCCAAGACTTACAAATTATTGATTATCAAACAAAAAAGAAAACAATCATTATTTTTCAGCTAAAAACAAATGAATTATAATGTGATTTCCTCATAAAACTCTTCTCAAAATCATTAAATAAACTATTATTAAATATTATAATTAGTAAGCTATCAAAAACTTTAACATAATTAATTCTTAAACAGAAATTAAAAACAACCATCATTAAATAAACTACCACTAAATATTATAATTAATATCTTTAAATTTTAACTCATAATGAGGAAAAAATAATTTAGCTACCTTATCTACAAACTCTATCCCATCAGTTCCTTACCCTAGGCCAAACAGATGCTATTTTTTTTGCTCACCACAAAAATGTCCTAGCAAATATAACAAAAATGTCTTGGAGTTCCTACCACATTATGATCATAAATAATTGTTATCCTTTGATATTACAACCTGTGAGATGTCAAAAGCAGTTGAGCATGAACAACATCCTCACTATGAATATATTTATCTAAATTAAATATAGTTTTAGATTTTTATGGTGCATTTGATTGAATAATTTATAGTTTTTTAATTAAGTTAGTTATATAAATTAAATAATTAGTAAATGTTTAGACCTATTATAATATTTGATTGTTATACATTTTACATGATTAAAGAAAAATAAAAAATTTAAATTATAATTGTATTTTAATTTAATATTATTATTAATTAAAAAAACTAATATACAAGTGAATCATTTATATTTATTTATATATAAAAAATATGGCGTAAAATTCTTAATTATAAATATTTATTTTAATTTTATAATGAGAATTCTCAATATATATATAGATTTTGTTGCAATATCATAGCTCTTTAATACCATATGCTCAAAAATCATAACTCACTTAATATGACATTTGTTGATATGATGTTTTTTAGTTAATTAATTTAGTTAAAAGAACATAGAAGAATCTCAACCTTTCATTTCTGTAGGCTAATATGAATATTTTAAAATGTTATGCACTTCATAATTACTCATAATTAAATTAGAATTCTAAAAACCCCATTCCAAAATAAACATATCCATTGAGATAATTATAATTATTCTATTTTTTAAAACATAAATTGACTCAAATATTCTCATTAGCATCATTTTTAAGGTACTTATCAATATTGGTTTTTAACTTAATTTTTTTACACTAGTATAGTATCCTTCACATTTTTAGAGGATAAATAATGTTAATGTGTTCTTTTTTTTTTGCTTATGGTCATTTTTGAAAAGTTAAGTTTTTCAAGTAAGTATTTCATTTTAATTAAAACTTGTACATTTAAA
>APFE030359174.1:0-11988 GCA_000404065.3 Pinus taeda
AAGGACCTTTTACAAAAGTTTTGCGTGCAAGGGTGATACGGAACAGAATAGGCAGAGCATATGCAATGTACAAACCAATTGTTGCAATTGATACCATAGCCTGGAATGCAACAAGACTGCCCAGGGACTGCAAAGGAATAAAAATATCAATACCATTAAAAATGAGAACAAATCAGCTACAGTGATCATGCATTTACATTGAAATTCATTATCAGTTTCAATAAAGATGGTGATTAAACGAAATAAAAAGTTCTTAGCATATGCATGAAATAGATTTAAATTTGAAATTCAGTGTATTATATTGCATGATCATATCTTAGTTTAATAATTTATTGAACATCTGATGGAATGCAATCACATGTTAATAAAATGGCAAAAACAAGTGAGATTTAATTTGGACATCCTATGGACATCCTAAGAAGAGAGATTTTCTAGGAGATTCTCGCCTTACCCTCTACCTCAATTCTCTTACATTTTTTTATCTTAATTTCTGTCTTTAAAATTTTTACACGGTATCCAAATGAGGATGCGAAATAAGTCAAATAGAGAAAAGTCTAAGCACCACTACAAATCACGTACAGACCGAGAGACTGCTCACAGACAAAAACGTTGGACAAACAAGACATATCGACTAGAAAATCAAGAAGAGTTTGAATCCAATACAGACAGATAAGTTGGTTCGAAACGACACGAATACATTCTTTGCGATTGAACATGGAAAAATCAATATCTTTGAAGTATATTTTGAAGGAAATTAATTTTGAAAGTAGTGTTATCTGAATTAATTTTGGAAGTCCAAATAGATACGAAGAGAAATCGATATAAAATTGCAGGACTATCTTAGATTGTTGGGCTGTTTCCTGTTAGGAGTTTCCACCTGTGATGAATAGAAAGAGATTACATAAAACAGGAATGGAAATTAGATGTCCCCTGCGTGAGATACAGGAACCTGGCTTGTGTGGGAATAAGAGTCGTCCAATAAAATCATTTTTTTCTTAAGTAATCCAGGGGTGCACAGAACGGAAGCCATCTTTGTGATCTCGGTTGGCAAAGATTCCATATTTTCTGTAGGAATATGATATTTTTGTCAACAATAAGGGGAAGTTGATCAAAGACGTCGTGGGGACTACCATCGTGCGAAATCTGCCTTACTGTGTGGAACCCACGTTTGAGAGTTGGCCCTTTAAATTGTGGCACTGAGTCAAAAGGATTAAAGAAAAGGAATCGGTGAAGAGCTTAGCCATCTGATAGCATATCGAGGTGGGAGTAGAGAGTCCCGATCAGGACACGGTAAGAGTGCAAGTATTAGTCATCGAAGGGCCTAGAATTTGGTGTTAGTGGAAGAGTCAAGGTCGTGAGGTGTTGCTGTCGGGTGATGTCTCAGTTAAAAACAGAAAGATATCGTTTTAATCAAAGAAAGCGAACCACGTTGATGCGTCAGAAATCTTGTAGCCACGAGAAGGCACAGGAACCAGACTATGAACGTATGGGAAAGAGACACCAATAGAATCAATAATTATAAAGGCGGAAATAAAGAAGTTCGCGTTTGGCTTTAGTGTAGTGGAGGGCCATCATAGCTACCGTGATGAATCCTGTGTAAGTCGTCAGGCCATTGAAGACTTGCAGATTGAAGGAAACTGCACTCAGAGGCGGGAATAGAAAAGAATTGGGAATTTTTACATGCCTGAACGCGGGAGATCTGGAGACATTTTTTAAAATTTTCTATTTAGAAACTATGTTACAAACATGTGAATACCAATTAGCATGTAGGTTAGCATGTGAGGATATGTAATGGTAAACAATATAGATGGAGCTATCCATCCATTAATGGGCACGGCAGTATATGCACTGGTCTGATAATGTACTGGTTAAATCTGACCGTTGGCATATGCTGCCCGGCACATCAATGGACAGCTAGTTAGCTAGTTTTATATGTGGAATTTCAAATTTTAAAATTAAATAATAACACTGTTAATTATAATAATATTTTTTTGCAACTTCGAAGTTTATGGTTTGCAAAACATATATTTTATTTATAAATTTCAATCATGATTTACAGTGTGGGAGGCCTTGGCTTAAATACATCCCTGGGTGCCTTTTGGTGAATGGGCATGATCTTTGATCATACCCTTTGCCTAATTAACTAATAGTTATAGATTAACGTTTACAAAACATTGGCTCTCTCTTGAAAATATGTTTTGTCCTTCAAGCATACGTAACTACAGGTGTTGTTGACGAAACACTTCCGTCTCCCAAGAAGCTTTTTCTTCTGGTAAGTCCTTCCACTTGATCAGGGATTCTTTGATTACTCGTGATCGTAACTTCTTTTCCCTATTGGAAATGATACCTTCTGGCTCTAGAATAACCCTTCCTTTGTCATCTAAAGTCAGAAGTGTTGCTTGCGTTGATTGATGTTCAGCAAGTGCCCTTTTAACGCAGGATACATGAAAAACGTTGTGAACACAACTTTTATCGAGAAGGCTTAAATTGTATGCTACTTGGTTGATCTTTTTGTTAATTTGGTAGGGCCCATAAAACCTTGGTGCCAATTTGTTTTTCCCCTTTTTTTAAGGACAACTGCTTGTAAGGTTGGAGTTTAACAAATACCCAATCTCCAACTTCAAATTCTCTCTCGGTTCTATTTCGATCAGCGTGCTGCTTCATATGATTCCTTGCATTATTTAGATTTTCTTTTAAAGTTTGGACAACTTTTTGGGTTTCTTCTAACTAGTTTTTAAAAGCTAGAAGCTTCGTCTCGATGATAGAAAAGTCTTTCCATTTCGGAGGCTCGTAACCGTACAAAGCTTGAAATGGAGTCATTTTCACTGACGTGTAGTAAGTGGAATTGTATCACCATTCAATAAGATGTAACCACTGAACCCACTTATTTTGTTTGTCTGTGGCATAACAACGTAAGTAGGCTTCTAAACATTTATTGACAACCTATGTTTGGCCATCCGTTTGAGGATGGTAAGATGAACTCATGTTGAGGTAGGTTCCTATATGTTTGAAAAATTCCTTCCAAAAATTACCCTTCAATTTGGCACCTCTATGGGAACCCATGTAATTTGTAAACATTTTTGCAAAATATCTCAGCGATTTGTTTTGCTGAATCTAATTTCCTCATTGCAATAATGTGAGCATACTCGGTGAGTTTGTCGACTACTACAAGAATTTTATCCTTACCATCAGACATAGGGAAACCTTCAATAAAGTCCATTGATATTTCCTTCCGTTTCTGATTTGGGATGTTTAAGAGATGAAGTAGTCCGGGTGCCATAATATTTTCATTTTTATTCCTTTGCCATTTATCACATTTTGCTACATATTTTTGAATATCATTACTAGTTCTCTTCCAAAAGAATGTCTGGTGTGCATTATAATAGGTTTTAAAGAATCCTACATGCCGAGCTGACAGTGAATCATGCAACTCTTTGAGAATCTTATCTTTAAATTTGGAATTTGAATTCAGATAAATTCTTCCCTTGTACCAAAGATTATCGTTCTTCCGTTCAAATTTTGAATTTTGAGGCAAGTTATTGATTATAGCACTTGTTTCCGGATCTTTTGCATATTCACTTCGAATCTATTACGCCATTCGGGAACAACCACCGAAACTACAGGTAATGATGTTTCTTTGTCTTTCCTCGACAAGGCATCAACTACTACGTTATCTTTCTCTTATGTAATATATCCATGTCGAAGGTGGTGATTTTTTCTATCCATTTTTTTTGTTCTGTAGATAGTGTTTTCTACTGGAGAAGATGTTGAAGACTATTATGATCTGTTCGTATTAAGAACTTACTTCCCAAAAGATATTGTCTCAATTTGCATAATAGCAAGCATTTCCTTGTTGTATGTAGACTTGAGATGTTCTTTCTTATTGAACTTTCTGCTTTCAAACGTGATTAGGTGACCATCCTGCATTAGTACTACTCCTATGCCAAAACCTGAAGCATCACATTCAATTACAAATGGTTTTGAGAAGTCTGGAGTTGCCAATATAGGGGCATTAGACATAACTTCCTCCAAGTCTTCAAAACACTTTTCTACTTCATCATTCCATCGAGATGAGTTCTTTTTTAGAAGGTTTGATAGGGGGTGCGATTATATGGGCATAGTTTTTAATAAATCTTCGATAATACACTGTCAACCCTAAGAATGCTCTTAGCTTGGAGATATTAACTAGTTTGGGTCATTCCCTTATAGCCTTGATCTTATTAGGATCTACTTTTACTCCTTCCTTGGATATTATATGTTCAAAATATTCTACTTCTTCCTTCCCGAAAGTGCATTTGGACTTCTTGGCATAGAATTGATGCTCTTCCAATATAGTGAGAACTTTCTCCAAAAATTGTAAGTGCTCCTTCCAAGTTTCACTATAAATTAAAATGTCATCAAAGAACACTAAGACAAACTTCCTTAGATATGGACGAAATAACTCGTTCATAGTGGCTTGGAATGTTGTCAGTGCATTGGTTAACCCAAAAGGCATTACTTTAAATTCGTAATGACCTTCATGTGTTCGGAACACAGTTTTTGCTATGTCTTCCAACCTTATTCTGATTTTGTAATACCCTGACCTTAAGTCCAATTTTGAGAAGTATTTAGCGCCATGTAGTTCATCCAACATTTCATCGATAAAAGGAATTGGAAACTTCTTTTTAATTGTTATTTTATTTAGTCCTCGATAATCGACACATAATTTGAACGATCCATCCTTCTTTCGAACTAATAAAACTGGAGCAACATACAAACTTTTACTTTTTGTGTTGATGCCACACTTTAAAAGATCTTGGACTAATGTCTCAATTTCATCTTTTTGATGATGTTGATATCGATACATTTTGATGTTGATGGGATTTGATCTTGCTTTAACTTCTATATTATGGCCGGTTTCTCTTTTAAGAGGAATCTTCATCGGAATGTTTTTGAATACTTTTTCATGGTTTTGAATTGGCTCTTGGACTTCTGGTGCTTCTTCATTGACCAAACTCGAACTTAACTTTTCTAATTGATAACATTGTACTACATAAGTTGGTGCTCCCTTTCGAATCATTTTCATCATCTAGGATGATGATTCAATTTGGTTTTCAGGTGGTTAGAATCCATAAAACTTGTATTTTTGCCCTTCCCATCTAAATTTTATAAATTGCTTTTGATGGTTAGCAGAGTAAGTGCCTAGGGTTTGTAGCCATTGGATACCTAAGACCACATTCACTCCTAATGGTACAGTGTAGAATGGAGATTCTAAATTAAAGTCTTGAATCTGTAATTTGACTTTATGGCATTTCCCTACCATTTAATTTTCTTACTATCAGCTACCATAACCTTCATGTTGGGCATGGGAAATGTGAAAATGTTGACTCTCTTCGCCATGGTTGAGTCCAAAAAATTGTGGATGCTAACGGTATCAATCAAAACTATTACATTGTTCTTCTTGATATGTCCTTTTAATTTTAATGTCTGGGGTTGTGATATACTTGTCATAACCGATAATGATACTTGCGGATTGCTCTCATCATCTGGTTCTGGAGAAAATTGTGGGAAATCTTCGATTTCTTCTACCTCTGATTCGTCACTATTTGAATCAGTAGTTGCTTCACATTTAGGCAAGGTCTTGGTCTCTTTTCCTTTAGCATGCCTATGTTTAGGGTCTCATTTTTCGCCACAACGTTTGCACTTGCCCTCTTTCATTCTTTGCATTTCCAAGTTAGCTTTGTCTCCTTCACAAAGATGTGGTGGAACATATTTTGTGTTATCTGTGTTCACGGCTTGGGAAAATATTCATTTCGAATATACTCTTTCAACCTTTGGCCACTGCATTTTTTCATGCTTCTTTTCAGCAACTTTTGCCTTCTTTTTGGCTACCTCTATAGAAGTGATGTCATGAAGCTCAAGCTCAACTTGGATATAGGGTTTAAGTCCCGTGATGTATCACTGAATCAAACGACTTTCTGATAATCCAGGTACTCGTGTGGCCAAAGTTTCCCATTCTCGAGTGTATTTGTCCACATCTCCTTTTTGTTGCAATCTGGTGAGTGCTGAGAAGAACTCTTCTTCCTTGACACCTTGAAACCTTTTAAAGAACGCATTTTTGAATTTCCTCCAACTGATAGCAAGTGTTGTCTTTTTCCACCACATATACCAATTATATGCTTCGCCTTAGCATTTGCATGAAAACATACCTGATATTTTTGTCATCATTGTCAATACTGTAAATCTCGAAATATTCTTCTTCTTTATTGAACCAAGCAACGTTGCATTTTTCATTACTGCCAAATTTGGATAGCTCAAGTTTTGCTCTTCTTTGATATGTAGCTATCGACGGGGCGAAGAAAGGGTGTTGATTTGAAAATAGCATATTGGTGTATGGATTCCAGAGCTGCCTATTTTGAACATTCGTGTTACTATTTTCTTGATTAAGCGTGGAAGATGTCTTTGGAGACTCGGCTTTCTCATGTGAGTGGCGATTTTGACAAATCTAGAGAATTGAGATGTTGAGTAGCCTCATTATACTGGGGTATATGATCAGGCGTAATCTTTATATTGTCACAAATACAAGTCAACATCACCATCGCTTGATCCACCTTACTTGAAAGGTTTGTCTGATACATTTTAAATTCAGTCTTGTTCTACTCGCGCTGACTCTCTATTCTCTTTGTTGTGTCTTGGAGCGCTTCAATCTTTTCGCCATGTCCAGTCACCTTAGCCTCAAGACCTATCAATTTTTTATTGAAATCGGCCATTGACATTGATGAAGACATCGAGCGGGTCTGAGGCAGAGTATATTTATCCAGCTTAACTCTTTTTCTTAACTTGATCGCATATATATATATATATATATATATATGAAATTATTTTATATTAATAATATATAATTTTTAAGCTTGTATATATATACTGTAATAACTATATATATCCCTTATCTATGTTTACATGGACGCGACTGTTTGATGGAACTAACGAGACCATCGACTGAACTGGTGGCAGCGACAAATACATAGATGGGCGGCTATGGGTGACAATGGCGTGGTTTGGAACAGATTGCGGCGAGGATAACGATGGCATGGAAGAGAACGATGGCATGGAATTCCGGTTGGACGTCGGCTCGATAGGTCTGGGACAACGGATGTTAGGGCAGAAGTCAACATCGGGGGTTAAGGTAGATAGGGACAAGGTTGAGCGGATGGGTGACGGAACAACTTCGGAATGGAGGGCCAATGGATGGAACAACGTCGGGGTGGAGAGTCGAGTGTCAGCGAGGGGTTAGGGAACAATGTACAGGGAACAACGACAGTGAGGGTGTGAGGGTGACGGGGGAAAAGGGGACAGGAAGACGGGATAGAGCGCAATGAATTGAGGTGGACAGGGTGTGGAAGCATTGTATGGACAGTGGCAGCAGCGCGGTGGTGGCTCTGATACCAAATGGAGCAGATCTATTCAACATTAAACAACAATTATATATATTTTTTAATAAATTTCAATGATGATTTATAGTGTGGGAGGCCCTGGCTTAAATACAACCCTGGGTGCCTCTTGGTGAGTGGGCATGATCTTTGATCATGCCCTTTGCCTAATTAACTAATAGTTATAGATTAACTTTTACATAACATAGGTGTACTCTGGCATCGAAGAAATGGGCATTTATGCTTGCATCAATTTTCCCTTCTAAGTAGGTTTAACATAGTTGATAGCCTACCTGATATGGAGAAGATGAAAAGGAGATGTAAGAAATGCTTAGTTGAAGTTTGTGGTGCAGAAATAACACCATCATTATTAGTGCACAACATTTTATGCTTCTTGATGAATTGTTGCAGAAATCATGGGTCTTCTTTCTTAAGAAAGAAATGATGCATTAAATTCTATTATGAAGTTTAAGGCAAAGTTAAAGGAAGAATGTGGTAGGAAAATAAGCACTTCCAATTTTTTCATTGAGACCAGTTTGTTATGTTGACTGATTTTTGTAAGAAAATGAGTCCAAAAGCAAATAAGTGACAGTGAAAGGCAGAGTAATAGAGTTGTAAACATGAATAAGATGTCGCAAAATTAGACAATTCGAGATGAATATTGGGTTGAAGTGATGAATATGACAATATATTTGTTGAATCATAATAAAAGCCACACCTAGACCAGTGTGAAACCGAAATATTAACCATTTAAAAATCTTTGGCTTAGTTTCTTATGATACACCATGTCTAGAAAATTGTTATTTATTAGACAAGCTAATGAAAGGAAACTATACAAGTTTTGGGATCCTTGCAGAAATGAGATATTTGTGAAAAAATATGTTAAAATCAATAAATATTCGAATCTGAATCAAACTAATAATGACTAGTTTGAGGTTGGCAAATCAACAGACCTACAAGGGAGTGTCATTACAAAAGCTAACATCTTAGTGCAAGGCCTTCACAAGGGGCTAAGATTATGGCTAAGATTAGAGGAACATTAGAAGTGTTACCACTGTCACCTGGATAACAACTCCCTTCGTTTTAGTGAAGGATGAATCCAACACAAGGGAGGTCTCCCTAGTAGGATTTAAAACTCCCAAGGCAAGACATGATCAAGTCTAAATCCCCTTAAGTGCCTACACACATTATCACCAATGGGATATATCAAACAAGGCGAGGAGAAGGTGGTTATTCAAATTAATTTCTAGATTTGAGTAGATATGGATCTAGGCAAAGTTGCTAGAATCACCCCCCCGTTCTAGCCCTAGAACCACGCTTTGAGTAGGTGCACTCAGAAAATGCTCCCAAAACCCAGGAGGACACTCCTTGCTAATTTGGGAGGTTGGTACTCCCAAAGCTTGGAACCAGACTCCCTCCACACTCTGTTCATGCTCCTAGATGCTCCCTCGTGGTAATGTTAAATTATTAAAATAAAAAGTGACATTTCCTTGACATTGACATTTCTTTTATCTTTCATTAGTTGACATTTCCTTTTCTTTTTATCATTTTACTTAAATTTTTAACATTACCATTAATTGTTTTAAGATGTTTGAGAGTGTTTCCAACCTCATCAAACTTCATATGTTAAAAGTATTCATATCCCATTTCAAATTTAGAAAACTATAGTTTTCTGGATTGATGGAATTGAAGAGACTGTGACATTTTCATTGGATTCTATCACGTATGAAGCTATGTGATTGTCATTTAATCAAGAATTGTTGTAATTAAGATTTTATCGAGTGCGAAGGTGAATTAGTAAAATGGCCAATTTATATCAATTAAAAAATTTCAAACCAGAAAAAACATCAATTACACAAGTACCACATGAAAACACCAAATGTAAGTGGAAACCCTTAAGGGAGAAAACTACAAACTCTATGTATATGAATATACTTGTAGGCACCAACCTATTGTTACATCTATTTAATAGTACCAACTAAAAGGAGACACCAATCCCCTAATTTACTTATGATCTCAAATAATTCTAAGTTTTGTCCTGCTTTGTTCTTCACAATCTTGCACACAACACTAACTTTGATCTGCACATTGCTCCCTGATCTGTGCTTTATAGTTCTTTCATTGCACTCTGTTCATCACAAGATTGATTTGTTGCATAAATTAAACATTTATTTTCTTACTTGTTACAACACTAGTTTTCACTTCAACACTGGGCCTTATTCATAGACTTTCCTCGTCCTAATCACCTTGGACAACATCATTTCATCCTTCAGATAGAATTACAGGTTTAATTATTCTTTACATACTACAGACTTCGTTACACACTTAGGCTCTTAGTTATAGACAGGTTCCTTCCACAGGCTACACATCTTCAAACTCCATCTTTCAACCTTTTTCATACTCAACCTCACAAACTTTGAGCTTCTCAGTTCTTTTTCACTGTGTTAGATATCTCTCCTATCACTTCCAATCACACCCTTACAACTTTGATTTATTTATATCACATATTTGGGTTGACAAAATACCATGGAGCCCCTTTTTGGCACTGTTACCCACCAAAAAGGGTAACCCCACAAGATAATTTTTCTCCTACATTTGACAATTAACAAGCGAGTCGGACAACCAGTAGCCCCTGCTAGCGACCATTAACTAATGATATGCCATATATCTCCACCACTTGCATCAGCCATTTGCTTCTCACCCATTCGGCATGAACACTTTAACAAAGGTGGGTTGCCATTCAAAAGGTACTTCGATCATTTTGCAATCAAGTGCTTGTGCTTGTTTCAGACATTTCTTGTGGATTATGGGGTGAATCGAAAGATTGACAGGCTTTGATTATGATATTGTTCTCTCACCTTATTTGGGGGGTTAATCTTTGATCCTAGTCTAGTGGGACTTCCCATAGGGCCCTTTGGATATAGGAGGGGCACTATTTGGGAAGCCCTTATTGAGATAGCGTAGTTCTGTCTTCCCATATGTCATAATTAATACCTCCAACCTTACATTAGAAGCTCACATTTCACCTCCATTCTTTTGGTACAACTTGTCATTAGTTCTTTGGGATTTGGCACTCACACATACCTGGTGTGAAAATTCTATTGCAGTTATTGGTTATTAATCTTCTATACCTTTGCAGATTATTTGTCTTCTGTAAATTACTTACCACAAATACTGATAAATAACACAATTGCAATTTCACAAATAAATAATTAGAAGAACTAAGAAAATAACACATTAAAAATTGACAACGATATTTTTGGACAAATTGTCCCTAGAAAAACCCTGCAGAGAAAACCAATTTTGCAGATAAGGGATTTTATTATTCTTCAGCAAATCAAGGATTATATAAATTGCTTTGCCTTTCTCTGGCAAAAACTCCACCAAAATTATTTCTTCACTTCTAGTCAAATTGAACCTCAGGGAGCAAATCGACCCACTAGAAAACAACTCGGCCCAAATCTGGCAACTAGCACTGCCTCAAACTCGCTACTCCCTCTACCTAAACCAATTCGCACCCCCTTCTAGAAACGTGCACTGCGTTCTAGGTATTATTCTGGCAAAGATAAACTACCTCCAACAACTTGTTAAACCAACTTGTGTTGCCTACGAGAAATAGTTTTAGCAACTGGCAACTGAAACGAGCCTCTGGCAATATGCACTAGATAATCTGGCTACTTTCTATAGAAATTTGGCCTCCCACTACAGAATAAAATCGGCCTCCTTCTGTCACTCAAAAACTGGAAGCATTCTATGAAGAATTATCTCTCGATATTCTCTCTTCAATTTCTCCTGTTGAAACCCCGTTGTTGTAGGAATTTACAGGGTAAGTTTCTCAGACAAAACACTGAAGGACACCGCTCACAAATAGATCACAGATCAATACACCAATATTCTTGACATGGTTAAAACCCTCAAAGAGGGAAACAGTCCACGGCCTGAGCCAATGTGGCCACTTCATGCAATTTATTAATAAAAGAATGAAAATTTACATAAGCTTCTCTCATGAACAGTTACCCTACAAATGACCCTCCATGCTCTTTAAATAGAGATCATGGACCAATCGAGTGTTAAGCCACAGATCAAGTGTCGGTAATACCGAGGAGAGAATGAACCGTCGGATCACTACATAGCGTGACCGTCAGATTGTAAGTTACAAAAGTAAATAGTAAAGAAACACACTTTACCTAACTCTACACTAGACCAAGTTATCGTAACTATTTCCTATGTGTCGGAATAACCTAACATCCCCCCTTAAGAACAACTTGGGATAGGATTGAAGGATTTACAAATATGACACAATAGGAGAAGGAAGGAGGCACTAGAGCCTATCCCCCCTTAGTGACAACTTCCTGAACTCCAACCATAAGTTTAGTGAACTTCGCCTCTGTGAGAGCCTTTGTGAAGATGTCTGCAACCTGATCATCTGTTGAACAATATTGCACTTCAAGAACATGGTCATGAATCAGCTTTCTGATGAAGTGCATGTGAAGTTCAATGTGTTTGCTGCGCTGATGCTGAACTGGATCTTTGCAAAGCTGAATGGCACTTTGATTATCACACCAAAGTGTAGTCGGAA